>VMDO01012350.1:0-61944 GCA_007922755.1 Pedetes capensis | reverse complement strand
TGTAGTATACAAGGTATTTTCATGGCCTTGACCTGATGTTAAATTAATTGGCATTCTGTGAGTAAACTCTTGCACAAGAATGCTAAGGCTGTTCAGGAATAAGCTAGATGGCAAAGGTTAACTGTCATGGAAATTAAAATTTTATTAGAGATATTCCACAAAGTAATCTATACATACATTAATGCATTAACATCCTGTAAGTAATGACATATATATATATATATATGTGTATATATATATATAGCTATAAATAAAAGCATTTTATTTTAATTATAACTTTAGAACTTTTATTTTCTCCTTTGTGCAAAGCCAAAAATCTTCAACACATTGGGGAGAAAAAAACTAGGAGGAAAAAATTTCTGGTTTGTTGGGTGTGTACTAGAATCTACTATGTAGAATTCATACTTTTATTCATATAATTGGGTCTTATATCAATGAAAAGCACTTTATATTTCACTCCCAACTGAAAATAACTGCTTATGAAATTAAGAACCATGGTATAATTGTTTTTTAAAGTCTTCATGCAAAGTAAGAGTATCAGAGAAGTGGTTCATAGGATATGAAACTGGACACCTACTTTTATTGGGTACAGGGCTACCATTGAGGTAAGATACTTTTGTCTGGCTTATAAGCATGGGAAATTGGTAGCCATTGCCAACTATTCTTCATTCATATTATGAGTAAAAACCTAACAAGGTTGTTAGAATGTTATTTTCATTTATCACTTACCAGCCCATCTTCTCCGGGTTCTGGGAAGGTTACAGCAAGATCATGACCATTCTCATCTAAAGCTTTGATTTCAATGCCTAAGTTGGATTCAGGTTGTTTGAGCCAATTTTGCAACACTGTCTTCACATCAATGCTCTGCCAAATACCAGTGCCTGGGTTCATGTCAAGTTTCAGAGATCGGATTCCAGTATACCTTGTACCGTCTTTCATGGGTTTGATGAGTCTCAGGATTTGCACAAACACTGTTGTAGGAGTCTTGACGGGTCTCAGATATATCCACAGTTGGGCCTTTACTACTTTATTGTACTGTATTTTAGAGCTAAATTTAAAGAAGCAACATTTGGGTTTTCCTTCCACTTGCATTAGAAAATCAGCTACAAATGAATAAAAAAAAACTATTGAAATTATTTCCCATGAAAACATGAACAAAACCCCTCCATCTTAGTAAAGATTTCTTTCCACTGGGATAGTGTCTGCACATGTAGTCTTTTAAAATATAATACTATGTAAAACTTCATTCATAAGTCAGAAATGAAAGTCAAACAAAATAATTACTCTAGCTTTTCAGAATGTTCTTAGGTATATGCATTTTCAGCTGTGTTTGAGGAACCTACTCCCATTCCAGAGAACTATGGATTAAGAGGAATTTTTTGAAGGTATGAACGGTGAATGAAATTTAAAATGATGATGATTAGAGAGAACAAGAGACACTGTGGAAGAACATCCACTTAGAATTCTTTGGGAATCTGAGCAGTTACACTTACTGAGCAGCTGTACCGATCAGTCTGGATGAAGGAACCCTTCCCCCAGGCCTGAATTACCTGGGGACAGACACACTGAGCAACTTACTGAGCCTCAGGAATGAGCAGAAAATACAGTGCATCTGTTATGTTTTAACTCTGGAATAGCCTTTTAAAGGAACAAAACTAAGCAGGTAATTAGCACAAAAAATTTAGATGTCATATCCAAGCTATCTCAGAAGTCAGACAATATTGTCCTTACAGCAAGCCTGTCATTATGAACACAAGCACTATTTCTTTTCTTTTGGTTTTCTAAAATTATATATAAATGAGATACATCTATTCCAGGACTACTTGATAGCAGAGTCTTAAATGAAAATGATTATTTGAACTGTAACCCAATTACTTAATAAAGAAAATAATAATTTGAAACTGTTTCAAGTCTGGTTTAAAGAATAGAAAGCACTGTAGAGAACGATCTCAGACACATGCCACAAAAACATTTGTCATGCATGCTCTGTCAAGGTGCCTGAATCCCTTTCCTGGAGAAAATATTCTTTTTGAGCTGACCGAAAAGGAATTGTATGAAATATCTTTCAGAAGCAATGTTGTTATTGCTTATAATAGTCCTCCCTCCCATGAAGAATAAAATATTTCAGAAGGTTATTAAACAATGTGCCTGCTTGGAAACAGGCAGACAAGGTACTCTTAACAAGGTACAAGTAGGACTTAATAAGCCCAAACTCACCCAATAAAAATATTTACTTCCTAGGCATTTTCTGATATTGAGCTCATGATTATCATTATGCTATATTTGCTTCATATTGCTTTTACTGATGCATTAAATAGTTAATTCTTTTACTTTTCAGTGTAATAGCTTTTATAATTAAATATTTTAATTTGTAAAGAATATAAAAACATTATGAGGGGTAGTTTTAAATAAAAGAAATCACACTAGGGGTGCAGCAGTGCTCAAGCTTAAACACCTAGCAAATTTCTTCCTTTATTATTTGTCAAAAAAAAAACTTATAAATGTCTATTTTAGACAACCAGATATAATTATAAAATTTCATATTTTTTTTTTTAACATTGCTTGTAGTATCTCCCAGTCCTTGCCTTGGTAGTACTAGGCAGTGAAAACATAAGCATGCTATATTTTCCATATTAAGGTAAATAATATTAATGCTGTGCAAGCATTTTAAATTTTACCTCTATAAGGAAACAAGTAATGTAGCAGATTGCAGTCTCCATATATTTCTCACAAAATCTTGGGGAAAAAAAAAGAAAGTCTTTTCTCTCCTACTTACATACAAGCCAACAGCTTGTTAAAAGAGCCTGAAAATAGATCTGTTTCTCATAAACACTAGACAAACAGTCAGCAAAATTGTTGATATACACTAGCAAAACTACTTACACTCTGTAGGCATAGTAATGATTGTTTCTGTTGTAGCATGATAATCATCATCCTCCAAAGAACCATCACTGCTGTCATCTCTCTGGACATCGTACTGATCAATCAGTTCCCGGAGTGGAGGAGCTTTGGGTAGAAGTTGTCTTATAGCATCTTTGCTGATGTTAGGAGCTGTTTCCAGGCGAAGTTTACTGAGAATTTGAATTTTTATGGCTTCTATTCTTGAGTATTTAGTGTTTTGTCTCCAAGTACATGCATTACACAGTCCCTCTTTTTCCACATTTTCTTTTTGCTCACTGTTCTCATTTAGATCCACTGGGCCAGCAACAATCAGCATAAACAGGTAAATATAAACATAGATTTGCAGTTTTTGCATGATTTTAAGATCAGTACAATCCTTTTGCCTGGATCCTATTTCTTCTTTTTGCTTTTCTTTTGCTTTTGAATATTGCCAAGCAAAATTTTAATGCATGTACAGTCTGAGAGACAACTTGCCATACCAGTGAATCATGTATACTGTATTCCAAGTGGCTTTTTATATTCCAACTTAGATGAGACAAGTGTCGTCAGGATCTATGATTGGCTCTTGCTCCACAATGAATCTCGCTGTCAGAGGTTAAAACCCTGTCTGTCACAAGTCACCAAGCAGTATTTTGTTACAGTTGAGGGTGAGCTGATTCATTTGACTACTTCATAAAAGAAATAAGTCCACAAATAATGAAAGATATATGTGACATTTGGAAAATTAAAATGTATGTAATAATATAAACTGTACTTAAATCTTACTAATCTCCATAAAACCCTTAAGTTGTTATTTAAGCTATAAGTTTTAATTTTCACTTCATACTTAAAATATGACATGTTACTTTCTCAAAAATTAGAATGACTTTTTTATTGTTTAAGCAGGCATTTGAAGTAAAATGATTTTTATTTGTCATATTAGATCATTTTTAGTACCATATAATGAGGAAAATAAAAATTAAGAAGGCTGGAATTAAAATAAGTTAAGATTGTGATACTAGTAAAAGATTGTCATCTATAATTTGAGAAATTTGTTTTCTTGACTAAATTCTTACCACATATTGGAAATCATTCTTATTAAGTTATATTGTGCATGAAATTATTTTTACTTTAATGGTTTTATTAATATGAAGATTTTGCTAAATTTTGGCTGATTACTAGTATGTTATTTCTTATTCTAAAGATTCAGATTAATATCACTGAGAAGTGTTTCTTCATTGTTTATTATTAAGAGGGCAACCTCTGCTAGTAGAAAAATCTCTGAATTTAGAATAAGAAGATAATGGATTTTATAATTGGCATTGCAGTATTTATTACAGTTTGCCTCAGACTTCCAGTGGTAAAAGTAAAAAGTGTGATATCTATTCTTCATCAGTTATATCAAAATATGTGAACACATTCAAAAGAAAGAGCACCATAATAGAGGGGTACCCTTTTGTTGTTTCCCAATACTGTGCTAGGTTAGCACCCCTTTGCCAGTTTCTCATTTTGACCAGAGGGCAGACACCTGGCAGGGATTTGGGGTAAGGTCTGGGAGCAGAGAATAGAGCTTTTTGTTCTCTAAATTTAAGTGGCCTCTACAGGGATCAAACTCTCACCCTTTGCTTTGGTAACCACAAGATCTAATCAAATGAACTATTAAAGAGCTGAATAAACATAGCCAGTAAGGAACAGAAGATGTTTCCAGGCCACAGATTTCCTCTTCCTACTCCTTTTTGGAAGGCTAAGGAGTCCTAAGAGATTTAATCCATTACTTCTTTTTTCCAAGAGAATGTAGCAGCTCGTATCAAATATTTATTTTTTAGGTCACTACCATTTTTGCACACTGTACACCAATTTACTGCCTCGGTGCACTAAAATGCAGCTCAGTAGCCTGAAAAGTTAATGCATTTTCATCAGATTCTTAAGAGGCTCCTACATCTCTTGAGGAAAAAAAAAATGGCCTTACATAATGCATTGGATTTGCCCATCATTAAAGATTAAAGAAAACCAGACACAAACCAGATGCCATGAGGTTTTCAGACCCTCTTTGTTATGAGATAACATTAGATCAGGCTTATAAAATTTTATTTGTTTGGAAATTGTATTTTTCAATATGTAAATCTTTGTAATGTTATAATCATTGTAACATGAAATTCTATATATTTCTGAGTAAATCAAACTTCTTTTTAACATGCATAGAATTGCATAGCAGTTGAGAGCACAGACTGTGGAGTCAGATAGACCTGAGTTCAAATCTCATCCACTTCTAAATATATAATAATAAATGAGATAGTATTTAATTTCTCTTGAATTTCCTGAAAGGGATTTGCCAGATATAATTTAATAATGCATGTTAATTGTTAAATATAGCACCTGTCATATGGAAGTAATTGATAACTGATACTTGAGCATTTTCTCTTTGTTTCATGCAGAGGGGTTTGATGCTATACTTAAAATTATTCTCCACATGATTCAGGATGCTGTGGCAAGTGCCTATAATCCCAATGACTTGGAAGGTTGAGGCAGGAAGGTCATAATTTTGAGGCCAGAGGCAGACTGTGCAACTTATCAAGACTGTCTCAAAATTAACAACAACAACAAAAAAATTTAAGGGCTGGAGATGCAGTGGTGGAGCTTCAGTGGTGGAGCACTCGACTAGCATCCACAAGGCCCTCAGCTCAATCCTCCAGTACTGAAAACAAAAAATTCTCCACATGAACTAAAAACTGCTTCAGGTTGTAGCTGTAATTACAGATTCACGTAGTCTATTGCTCTGGGCCTCTGAAGCAAGTAAAAAAATTTAAGGCAGTCCTGTTATAGCTTTCTTCTTATTACCCAGAATAAAGTGAACAAAATTGTCCTTTGCACTTATAGTCAATTCTCATTATCCATGGATTTCTATTTGCAATTTGCCTACTTACTAAAATTTAATTCTAAAAATCAATATTCCTGGTACTTTTATGGTCATTCATTGACATTCATTGAGCAGCAAAATATCTGAAGCTTCTGAAACTGGTTCCCAGCTGAGCACAGACAGGACAGTGCTCTGCCTTTTTGTCTCAGCCCTCACACCGTGAACAAGTGCCCATTTTTTCAGCCTATTTGGTGCTGTGGTTTTTACATTTCTGTGTTTTGTGTTGTTGTTTTCTGATTTTGCTGTTTAAAAAAACCCCAAACAGTGCAGAGGTGCTGTGTAACGTACTTAAGCCGGAAGAGGATATGGTGGAAAGTAAAATGGCTGTTGCTAGTAGTTGGAGATGAGATTGTTACTGTTTAATAGACACAGAGCTTCCATTTGGGAAGATGAAAAAGTTCTAGAGAAGGATGGTGGAGATAGGTGCACAACAATGTCAATATACCTAATGCCACTAAACTGTACACTTAAAAATGGTTAAAATGGTAAATTTTGTTATGTGTATTTTACAATTTTTAAAAAGTTGTGATATGTCTTAGGTAAATTCATTCCTTAGGAAATAATGTATATGTTAGATAAGCTTTGTTCAGGCATGAGTTGGCTGTGAGTACTATGTTCATAAATGGATGCTACCTTAAAGCCAGCCATGGTGGCACATGCCAGGAATCAACTTGCTGAAGAGGATGAGGCAAGAAGGATTATGAGTTCAAGGCCAGCCTGAGCTATACCTTTTCTGGTTGGGATTTAGCTCAATTGGTAAAGTGCCTCTCTGCAGTCTCTGAGGCCCTGGGTTTGATCCCCAGCACCTCAAAAAATGGGAAAAGGATGTGGCAATCCACTCTTGAAGCAATCCCCAAAAAATCAGCCACTGACAAACCTATGAGGGTCACTATAAGTTGGACCCAACTCGAAGGCACCTAACAACAGCAACATTAAAGAAGGTGTCTTTACATAGAAACATGTATAAAACAAAGCAATATATTATTTGGCAATGAAAAAATTGTGACCAGAAGCTCACCAAATTCTGCATTTTTTTAGTGGGGGGAATAGTGGCTCAGTATTTGCTAATGTAGTGTTGGTGATGAGTTTATAGGACATAACTATCATAGATAATAACAATCAGTTGTATCTAATCAACTTCTCTAGAGGACAATATTGGATGGGTTAGGAAATAATCAGTTTCCAGGACTTTTTCCCCCTTCTCCAGTGACACTGATTGCAGCCTTCCTAAGGCCCCATGGCAGGAGGGCTACCCAGCTATAGCACCTTCACTGTGGTCTGCTATCGTCTGCTCTCAGAAAGGAGACAGGACAGTACCACATCAGGATGAGTAAGGAGAAGATTTCTTCTAATTAATTAGAACTTAGTCTGCCCACTTATTGGTTTTGTCTTAGGTTCACCATCTTTTTTTTTTTTTTTTTTTTTTTTGCGGTACTGGGGGTTGAACCCAGGGCCTCGGCCTGCATGCTCTGCAAGTGCTGGACCACTGAGCTGCACCTCAGCCCATTTTTTTTTAACTTTTTGAGACAGGGTCTCGCTAAATTACACAGACTGCCTCTGGTCTCGAACTTGCGATCCTCCCGCCTCCGCCTCCCAAGCCGCTGGGATTACAGGCGTGTGCCACCACGCCCGGCCCAGGTTCACCATCTTTAAAAGAAGTTTCTCACAGGAGTCAGAATTTAGGTGGCCAAGGCAGCACCTCCTAGGACTTGTATTGTTCTTTGCACTAAGTGGAATGTTATGGGCCTTATATTTTCAATAACCATCAGTAAAATGACAAGCAACCTTCTCTCATTTCTGTTACAAGTACCCACAGATTATCTTAAAACAACTTGGAAGGTACAAAATAAATTCACCAAAAAATGTTTGTGATTTTACTCTTTCCAGATTGAGAACCATTGAGGGCACAAATGTAGAGACTCATAAGAATTTTAAGGATGTGGCCCAAAAAAGGAAGAGGAAGAAGAGGTTAGGAATTGGAATAAGAGTGGCTCATAAAAAAATCTGACTGGGGAAAATACCCAGAAAATTATATATATATATATTTTTTTTAATTTTTTTTTTCTGTACTAGGGGGTTTAATCCAGGGCCTCGTGGATGCTAAGCAACTACTCTACCACTGACCTGCACCACAGCCCCTTTTTTATTTTTTATCTTGAGATGGGGGGTCTCACTGAGTTTCCCTGGCTACCTCTGACCTCAAACTTGTGATCCTCCTGCCTCAGCCTCCCAAATCATTGGCATTATAGGCACAAACCACAGTGCCCATCTAGAAGTTATATTTTATCCGGTTATGTGTGTAATTTCCTTGTAATAATCCTTGAGTATTATTCCATGATGATTATTCTTATAGCTAGAAAAAAACCCTGCAGGGTGCTCAAGTCATATAATGGCTGAGAAAATAGTCATCATACATAGAGGATAACTGATTGTCCATGTTTTGTTTTTTGTTTCTTTCTCTCTTTTCTTTCTTTCTTTTCTTTCTTTTCTTTTCTTTCTTTCCTTCCTTCCTTCCTTCCTTCCTTCCTTCCTTCCTTCCTTCCTTTCTTTCTTTCCTGTACTGGGGGCATTGAACCCAGGGTCTCACGCTTGCATGCTTTGCAAGTGCTGTACCACTGCGCTGTACCCCTAGCCCATTATTTTACTTTCTATTTTGAGACAGGGTCTTGCTGAATTACACAGACTACCTCTGGTCTCAAACTTGTGATCCTCTTGCCTCCACCTCCTGAATCACTGGGATTACAGGCATGGGCCTGGCTGATTGTCCACATATTCAATAGATTATAAGAAACAAATTAACAAACATGGAAGTATTCTTGAGCTAAAGAGCAAGAGTATAGGTGTAGAAGACAGGACAGAGAAATACATATTTGACTTTGCTGCTGATGTTTTATGTAACCTTGATTAGTCAATTAGCAAAGCTTTCATTTTTCAATATATTGTGTGTATATATGCATGGACTCATTTATTGTCTTACAAAATATTTGAATACCTATTTTATGTATTGGGCACTGTACTTAATTCTGAATATAAAACAATAAACCCAACAGCCAAAGTGATTGTCTTCATGAACCTTGTGGTCTAGTTTCTTCATGTAAAGATGAGGAAATTTACTGGGCACTCTAGCTGATGCCTATAATCCCAGTGACTCAGGAGGCTGAGGTAGGAGGATCACAAGTTCGAGGCCAGAGACCGCCTGAGTAATTTAGCAAGACCATGTCTCAAAAGATAAAGGGGCTTGGGTGCAGCTCAGAGATAGAGCACTTGCCTAGCATGTGTGCCTGGGCATATTCCCCTGGTACTGCACAGGGGAAAAAAATGAGTAATTTTGCTTAGGTGTTGTGTGCCTTTTCAATTGAGGTTTATCTTCTAAGTCAATCATCCTTAAAACATTTTGTTCTCAGGGTACCTTTCATCTACTCTTATGATCCCCAAGATCTGTTATTTGTATGAGTTATATCTATCAACATTTAACACATTATAAATTAAAGCTGAGAAATTTCAGTATACAGGCATATACAAATAGACATTCTATTTACTGACAAAGTGATGATATCTGCAGATATGGATCTTCTGGAGAACTCAACTGTACATATAAGAAAGAATGAGAGAGAATGCCAAAGACAATTTTAGAATTATTATGAGAATAGTTTTTACTTCACAGACTCTTGAAAAGCTCTTAGGAACCACCCCAAGGATATCTTGACTACACTTTGGGAACTATAGCCCTGAGACAGTAATTTTACACTACTGTTGTTGTTAGGGGCCTTCGAGTCAGTGTCCGACTCATAGCAACCCTACGTACAACAGGTGAAACACTATTGTCAGTGCTTCTCTGCTATTCATAGGGTTTTCAATGGCAGATTGTTTTTTGGGAGTGGGTTACCAGGTCCATCTCCCAAACCTACAGCACCTGGTGTTCCCAGGCAGTCTCCCATCCAAGTACTAACCATGCCCAACCCTTCTTAGCTTCCAAGATCTGATGGGATCAGACTCCACAGTGCTAGGGCTGCAGGTTTTACACTACTACAACAGAATATTTCTACCTTATAACCTGAAGTCCACTCCTCCTGATATTTATGGCTTTGCTTTTAATGAGACATCCAATATCATAATTTTTAAACGTTATGTATTTATTTACTAGTACATAATTAATTGTTGCCTGCAGCTGTGCCACTGTGGCTTCCGATCCCATCAGATCTCAGAAGCTAAGCAGGGCCGGGCCTGATTAGTACTTGAATGGGGGACCACCTGGGAACACCAGATGCTGTAGAGCTTGGGAGAAGGACCAGGCAACCTACTCCCCACCCCCCAAAAGAAAACCCAATCAGCCATTGAAAACCCTATGAATAGCAGAGAAACACTGACAATAGTGTTTCATCCATTGTACAGAGAGGGTTGCTATGAGTCAGATACTGACTGGACAGCACTTGACAACAGCAGCAGCAACAATTAGTTGTTGCCAAGAACAGGCATATAAATATTACTGTGTTGCAATCAGCAACTACAAACACATAGGCAATCTAGAGGACATTTGCAGAATATTTGTCAATTCCAGAGTAGAGACTGAGATCTGTATGTCATCTTGAGGGATTTATTGTGGACCGTCTTCAGCTCTGTCTTGAGGTGGCAGCATTCGTTCTGCAAAAGGGAGACTATGAAGGATATGGAAGAAGTTAAGTGGAAGGAGAGGGGAATAAAAAAGGTTAGTAGAGGGGGCAAATGCAATCAAAGTACAATAATAAATAGTGTCTCAGTCAACAAAGTTGCTGTAGTCCATTGTTCTTCAAAAGGTAACTTTTTTCCTCCTTCCCAAAATGGGAGCCCTAGTCTACTTATTACAGGTTTGAAATATAGAAAATAAAAATAAAGTTATAATTTGGCTTCCTGATTTTTCCATTGCAGAAAGATACTAGACTCATACTCTTGGTGTTAAAATTGTATAGTGTGTCCTTCTCCATTATTATAGTCCTCACAGGTTTCTGTTTTGTTTCCCTACTTGCCCTCCCTTTACCTTTTTGTGTCCCAAATAGACTAAAGTTCATTGAGGGCAAGGAATTATTTTATTCTTTTTTTGGTTAATACTTGACATAATTGTTGTTTTTGTTGTTGTTGTTGCTAGGGGCTGTGCAATGGGTCCGACTCATAGCAACCCTCATAGGGTTTTCATTGGCTGATTGTTCTGGTATTGCTTTGGGAGTGGATTGCCACATCCTTCTCCTGTTTTTGCAGTGCCGGGGTTCAAACCTGGGTCCTCAAACAGTTTGGAGCCGCACTCTATCAACTGAGCTAAGCCCCAGCCCGACATATAATTAGATGGGTAAAATAGTATTTATTGAATTATCAAGCCAATGAAGGAATAAATGTCTCCTTAAATGTCAGAAACTTCAGCTTTCTAATTTTTTAGTAGGTGTAATCAGTATATCTGTGGATGTCTTAAGTGACTTTGGTTATGTTTTTAGTTTGTGCTGACTATGGTTCATACATTTCTATTGTTCCCTCTTACTCAAACCCAAGTTGTTGTTATAGATCCCCATGTTTGTGCCTCCTCCTGTAGTTCTCTGGTAGAACACTGGGTACTTTGACTGTTCCAGCATACCTATGCAACCTTTACATTTAATGATCTATGGCTACTAGATCTATGGCTACCCACACCATGCAGCTCATAATGGGGACAATGCTGGGAGTTGCCACGCTGGCTGTGGCACTGCTAATTAAAATGACCAGATCCTTTACCCAACACAGGTTCATATTTAGGTCAAACTAAGTGCAGTGTGCCTCAAAGGTTACCATAGAGGAGAAAAAAAAATATCTCTAAAGAGCAGTGAGGTGTGTGCATGTGTGTGTATGTGTGTGTGTGTGCACCTATTGTTTAAGCAAAACCTGGACATTACAACATGTTTTGCTCATTGGGGAGACCTGTGAAAATGATTACACATTTTTTGCCTTCTCTTTTCTATTTTATAATGAATTAAGTTTTTTAGTGACCTTTCTCTCCCTGTTTTCTTCTCACACTAGCAGGAAAGAGTTCTCACCCTATATTTAGAATTTAACCCAAGAAATCTTAGTGTTTTGAGTAGCCAGAAGAGATATGCCAGAAATCAACCACTTTTCAGCAACCTGTTTTTCTCTCCTTCTTCTTCTTCCTTTCCTCCCCAACCCTTCTCTCAATAAATTCTTGAGCCACTGCCCCTTACAACCTGTGAGTTGCATTAAGTAATTCATAAAACTTAGATCTTTATGCATGTTCTAGATCATATAGATAACCACCTAACATCTGAATACTACTTCAGTGTCTTTAGTTTTCAATGTCTACAAATTCAGTGCTTATGGTTAATTTTTGACTATAATCAAATTGGCATCAAGTGCCATCTAATGCCATAGAGATTGACTTTTATGGTATTTGTGGGAGTTCTCAATTTTTCCTCCTTTAAAAGGAATCTTTGTATTATTCAAATCTGAATAGCTTGCTCAAATGTTTTTATTCTGTCAATAGCAAATAAGTATAGTCATTTAAGTCCTTTGCTCTAAGGCTATAGTTTGTATATGGCAAAAATCTATGACTCATTAGTTTATCCCTTTTTACTGGACTAAAATTTCTTTTTGTTTATGTTTACTGTATATGTAGTAAGATAGCATGTAAGAACACTTCAGATTGCCTCTTATAAATTACACCTGTGCTTATTTGGGCTCTCAAACTTGCTAAAATCATATAATCACTTGGTCTACAAACTGCCACATTGTTGCCCCCCTCTCTGGATTAAGAAAGCAAAAACTTCTGCCCCAAGCTGCAAATTTCATTTCCAAAATTTAATTAAGTTAAACTTTAGAAATCTCCAAATGAGAAATTGAGTGTAAAAATAAACTTATTTTCATTATATTTGATGACCACTTTCCTTTATGATGTTTAACTTACTTTTAAACAATCATATCAGGGTTCCAGGGCACATGATGATACAGATTGAGTTTTAATTTAGTTTTACTATTTAAGCCATTACTATTGTTAAGAGTTAAGCTTGGAATTTTCAATATTTTGTTTTTGGGAAACTTTAGCTCCTATAGAGTCAGTACAGAATAGATTTCTGCAAATGAAATATTATGAAGTATATTAGATTTATATTTTTATACTTTACATTTACATTAAAACCACTGGAAAAAAGTTCAACTACTTTCTTTAGTCAGCTGGTGGCCTGCAAGTAGTGATAACCTTAGGAGAATTCAGTTCTATCCAAGAGTACTCAGAAAATGTTTTCTTATTTCCTTGGAACTGCCTAAAAGATTGCTTTCTTAATTCACAGAGGACTGGCTTACAAAAGCATTCTGTTTCCAAATTATTTTGTAAATTCTTAGAAAGAGCCCATTAAAAACATATTTGTTCATTCATTTATTTGTTCATTAAACACTTACTGAACACCTGGTTTTTGGTAGGCACTATGCCAGGTTCTTGAGACAGAAATAAAGTAATTTTTTTAAGGAAAAAAACATTCATTTTAGAATCATAAGAGTTTTAAGATTACTAGATCCAACCTAGTAATAAACAGATGGAAAAACTGAGGCCCAGAAAGTTTACATGACTTAAAATAGAATTAAATTGAGGAAAGTTTATTTCATAAAGGTAACTTGCACTGAAATACTTTTGAAGGACCAAGTAATGCTTTATGTTGAGTTATGAAATTATTTTTTTAATGTCCTAAAATTAACAAGGCCAGTGCTCAATTCCTGGGTCAATGCTACAGTTGTGCCCTTTGTTCCTGGATCCCATCCATGTTTCTGGCTTGACAACTGAAAGACCCAATGACCTGCTTTTGGCAATAAGTATAGGGAGTTTAGTATCTACTCACTAAATGTCCTTTGGATACCCATTTACTCAGATATTGGAGGTCAGCCTTTTGTTACAGAACATACCTGTTAGCTCATTTTTTAGTATTTTAAATTATACATCTTACATTCTTGATTAGTCCTTGAATGGGAGACCTTGAATTAGTCCTTGAATGATAATGCCAGGTGCTGCAAGCTAGAGAGAAGAACCTGGCAATCCACTCCAGAAGCAATCCACCATTGAGAACCCTATGAATAGCAGAGAAGCACTGACATAGTGCCAGGCATGGCAGTGTCAGGGAGTGTTTCATTCTGTTGTACATACAGTTGCTATGAGTCAGATACAACTAGATGGCACCTAACAACAACTACATTCTTGAAATTTAAAATTAATGAGTCTGTACTTTCTAGTAATTTTAACCATAGAGGATTCTATCTTTGACTTCCTAATTTGTTTAAAAACATATACAACTCTGAATTACAGTTTAAGTTTTTTAAATTTGGATTTAACATGAACATTCTGGCCCCTGCTGGGAGCTCTAAGAACTACATCAGTTGTGCTATCACTTTTTCTGAGGTTATAAGAACTTCAGTTTAAACCTTGAATTTGATTTTATATATCTTCTCTAGTTTTTCCTGTCATGTGAAGAATTTTATTGAATAACATCTATAAATAAGACAGCACAAGGACTAAGGTTCAAACCCTGAATATTGGACATTTTACATAACACAATGAATTTAAATCCCCAATAATATAATAAAACTTCCTACTGTTATTTTAAATATGCAGAAATCTAACATTTTTTAAAATCTCCATTCAGAAAAGACATCTATGTTAGGAACAGGTAACATCCAAATACTTGATGAAGTGTGGTATGGTAAAGATTCCTTGGTTAGAATTTCATTTCATCAAATACTTAACAAACCACACTATGTGATTGTGGGTAAATACTGAATACATTTCTATAAAACATTGTCCTAACCCCAGAGGGGATAGGTAACGATTATAAAACAGCACTTCAGCAAATGCAAAGTTACAGAATGGAGTTTGAAGGATAAGCTAATAGTTTCTTGTCTGTAACTGATAGGATTTATATACATGGGAAACTCAGGAGTGGGGAGAGGAAAACATTTGGGAGACTGGAAACAAGACCTCCTACTCATGAATAAATAAAGACTTTTGCCTAGCAGTCTCTTACAAGATCTCTGACTTTGGACAAATTAGCCTTTGTTTTCTCATCTGCAAAATGGAAACATCAGTCAACTTGTGGAGACTGAGATAATAATGTAAGGTGCCCAAAACAGTACTTAGTACTAAATTCTTTATAAATGTTGAATTTGAAATAAGTGTCAGTATCTAATAATAATACCAGTAGTCTTTAGCAATATTTACATCATTAATATTAGCTTGTATTTCAAATATTTATAACATTGAAAATGTATAAGTTGAACTTTTGTGAAGTGAGAGATGGATATACTTGATGTACAAGAGGGAGATATAAAACGTGACTAGAAAACTAGACAGAAAAAGTGTGAAAGATATGCCAGGCAAATGCTAATGAAAAGAAAACTGGGGTCATGACATTAGTCACAGACAAGATTGGATTTAAGGCAGAAAGTGTAATGTAAGAACAAGAAGGCAATTTTATTCCAGTAAAGAAAACAATCTGCAGAAAGGATATACCTTTCATAAATCTTAAAGCACTGAATAACAGCATAATTAAAATAAAGAAAAATTACAGACGTACAAGGAAAAGTTATAAGAAACAAAATAGTGGTAGGAGACTTTAATTCATTTCATGGAAGTTAGTATGGATATAAAATATTTGAACAGTGAAGTCAGTGAGGTTGATAGAAAAGATTTGTACTATATCCTCATCATCGAAAATCTTATTTTTAAAAATCCATGAAACAGTTACCAAATTTGACTATATATCGATCTATAAAAATCTCTCAGTAAATTCCATAAATTACAAACAATCTAGACTGCATTCTTCACTTTCAGTGTAATTAAACAAAAATGAATAACCAAAATATAAATCAACATCCTTTCTACTACTTGGATATATAAAAATTATAGAGTCATAAGTGGGAGTTTTTGCCAGAATTTCCTTTGAGGTTGCTTGCTTGCTTCCAGTTAATTGGAATCTTTCTTACCAATTTCTCTCACATGCCATAACAAATAACCAGTATTGAGATAGTATAACCAGTGCATTCATAGGCTTATTGCTCTCCAGCTTTAAGGACACTCAGGTTCCCACTGTGAATTATAAAATTGCCTGGATGGAGACTGACAACATTAGTTACCAATAGGCTGAAAAAACAGCCTGCTCAATCAAAATATTTTTTCAGTATGTTTTAAATTCACCTTCTATCCTAGTCATATTAGATCATTGAAACCTTGTATCTCTCTGGAACACTGAAAGAGCTAGTATATTGTAAATGAAATAAAAGGAAATAAAATAAATACAAATATAAATATAGAAATCTCATAAAAAATAGCTACAATAACAACAGTGTTAAAACCTGGCAATGAAAGCAAGAAAAGAATACTAACCTAAAATTTTAAATTAAATTTTAGCAAATAGAATTGTGTAGTACATTTGATGAACAATATTATTAGCAAGGTTATTCATTCCAGTTGTACAAACGTGGTTCAGAAACTAAAATCTATTAATGTCTTTCAACATATTACTAGGTAAGAGAAGGGAAAACATGACCATCTTAATGGATTTCTATAAAGGATTTGACATTTAAATAGAAATCAACTAATTAGTACCATTCCTAATTTTTAAAAAAAACTTTCCATAAAATATAAGTAGATGTGCATTTTCTTGAAGTGTGACATGCCAGCATTGTGCTTAATGGTGGAACACTGTAGATATTCCCATTAAAATCAGAAATATGTTAAGGATATCCCTCAAACTATTATTTATTTTTATGGAAGCATTAGCTAATAGATAAAAGATACATAGTGGAAAAACAGGGATAAATACAGGAAAATAAAAGGCAAAATTGTCATTACTTTTGCAGGTGGTATAACTTAATGCCTATAAAATATATATATAAAGAATCAGCCAGGTGCCATGACTTAGGCCTGTAATCCCAGCAATTCGGGAGGTTGAGGCAGGAGAATCACAAGTTCAAGGCCAAAGGCAGCCTGTGCAATTTAGTGAGGCCCTGCCTCAAGATAAAGGTTAAAAAAGGAATAGAGCATTTGGCTAGCATGAGAGAGATCTGGACTCAACCCTTGTACTGCACATATATATAGATATATATGCAAATGTATATGTGTGTGTGTCTATATATGAATCAACTGGAAAAAAGGTATATGAAACAAAAAACAATACAGTAATGAGGTGTGTTGTAAAATTAATATACTCTGAAATCATAGATTTTCTTTTTTCTTCTTTTTTTTTCTTTAGTGGTAGGAGGGGTTGAACCCAGGACCTTGCACATACTAGGCAAACACTCTACTCCAGCTCCTATTTTAGCTTTGTATTTTGAGACAGGATCTGGCTAAGTTGCTCAGGTTGCCTCTGACCTTGAACTCATAATCCTCCTGACCCAGCCTCCTAAGCCATGGAATTATAAGCATATGTCATGCCACCTGGCTTGAGCTCCTAGATTTTCTTTATGTGAAAAGTCATTAATTAGAAAGCACAATGAGCAAAGGAATTACATTTCAAAAAATATCCAAAACTAAACCAAGTTAGAACATTCAAGGAATAGAAGTATGCAAGCTCTATAGTAGTTTTTAACTGTGCCTGTACTCCACACCAGACCAATTAAATCATTAATGGTGGGGCCTAGACCTCTATACTTTTTTAAACCATCCAAGTAATTATAATGTGCAACCAGGGTCAAGAACCACATCTCCATAAGAAGAAAATATTAAAACTCAACTAATAAATGTAAAAATATGCCATTTTCCTGAATAGGAAGATTCAATATTGTATAAATGCCATTCTCTTTCATCTGTAAATGGAAAGTAATCTTCATTTAAAATATCAATAGATTTTTAAATTTAACAAATATTTCAGAATAGTTAAGTAAGTTTTGATAAGGAAAAGAAATAAGAGATTAGCACCAATGGACATGAAAACATTTTAAGATATAGAACTTTAAAATAGTAGGGTACTGACAGAAGAATAAAAAGGTAGAGAAAGGAGAATGAAAAATAAACCCAAGGATATAGTACATAAATGATAAAATTGTCATTTTAAGTTAGCCCATTAAGTAGGTAGACTATATAATAAATGGATTGGGACAGATAAATAGGCACATGGACTCTTGGCCACAAACTTTAAGTTCTATGAAGGCAGGGTCAATCCCATATTTATAAAAAATTTAAATCTTTAAAATAAAACCATGTTAGAAGAAATTGTGAGTGATTATTATGTATGATAATGTAAATTTTGGAGTGTCAGAAATTCTAAGCATGATATATACATGAATTTGAGTTCTTTCTTTCCTTCCTTCCTTCCTTCCTTTCTTCTTTCCTTCCTTCCTTCCTCCCTCCCTGCCTTCCTTCCTTCCTTTCTTCCTCTCTTTATTCTTTCTTTCTTTCCTTCTTTCCCTTTCTTTTCTTTCTTTCTTTGAGGTACAGCCTCACTATGTAGCTGAGGCCGGAGGTGGACCTGGAGTTTGTGATCTGCAACCTCTCTAGTTTTGGGATTACAGGCATACACTAGCATGCCTGGCTTGAGGTTTTCTTTGCCATTATGAAATTTTAAGTTATCTAGGTACATTTTGTAATCTTTTCAATTGTAGGTTGACAAATGTGCCTAGATAAAAATTTAAATTATGGCACGGCACAGAAAATCTCAAACAAAGTCATACACAGTAAAAGATATTTTCTCATTTTTTATTGCTCTGATCTATGGACTATAATTTGGATATAATTTAGAATTAAACAATTATTTCCAAATATTTCCATTTTGCTATTTTCTACATATATTTTTATTACTAGTTTCCAATTTAATTCTATTGTAATCAAAGAAAATATATTTCATTTCAATCCTTTTACATTTATTAAAACTGGTTCAATAGCAAAACATATGATGTACTTTGATGAATGTTCTATGAGCACTTGAAACAACTTTTTGTTGTTGCATGTATGAGTCTATAGATGTCAATTAAATCAAGTAGATTTGTTTAAGTTCTTGCTTATTTTCTCACAAGAGCAATGTGGTATGGCTGTAGACAATATTCTTACTGTCTATCTACTTATTCTATTAATAAAAGAGGAATATGGAAGTCTCCAAGTGTAATGACAGATTTGACTATTTTTCTCTTCAGTTCTGTCGGTTTTTGCTTTGTCTATTTTAATCATCTGAATTTAAAGCTCTGTAAGTAAGTGCATATATAAGTTGGTAATTGTTAGGCATTCATGATGGTACTTTTGCATAGCTGTGACCAAAATAACCTGAGAGAACAACTTATAGGGACAAATTATTTTGAACTCATAGTTTTGGAGGTGTCAGTCCATCAGGTGGGCAGGGCATGGCAGAGCAATGCAGTTCACTTTATGGAGACAGGAAGAGAGAGGGAACACAAGAAGGGGCCAGGGCAAGATATATCCTGTAATGACATGTTACCAGTGACCTATTTCCTTCAACTATGCCCTACCTCACTTTTCACCACCTCCCAATAATGTCATCATATTATGACTCTGTTAAAGGATTAATCTAGGCTGGGATTTAGCTCAGTTGGTAGAGCACCACTCTACAGTCTCTGAGGTCCCAGATTCATTCCCAGAACCGCAAAAATGGGAGAAGGATGTGGCAATCAACTCCTGAGGCAATCCTGAAACAATCAGCCATTGAGAACTCCATGAGGATCACTATGAGTTGCACACAACTCGAGGGCACCTAATAACAACAACAATAAGGGATTAATCCATTCATTAGCTCAGAGCCCTCATGATCGACTCATCTCTGGAAATATTATCACAGATACCCCCAGAGATGTGCTTTACTAATCTCCTAGGTGTTTCTCGAAGGGGGCTGGGCTTTAGCTCAGTTCATAGAGTGCTGCTGCACACCTAAGAACAACAACAACAATAACAAGGTATTTCTCAATAGAATCAAGTTGATGATTAAGATTAATCATCACAATGATGAATTAAATACTCTTTTATCATTATGAAATCTCCTTCTTTATCTCTGATAATATTCCTTTGTCCTGAAATGTGTTTTGTTTGATGTTAATATGTCCACTCCATCTTTCCTAAGATTAATATTTGCATGATACATCTTTTTTCAGCCATTGCTTCTGAACTGTGTCTTTATTTTTAAAGTAGGTTTCTCGTAAATCATGTAAAGTTGCATCTTGCTTTCTTATTTGGTCTTGTATCTTCTGCCTTTTATTTGTAGTTTTTAGACTATTTACATTTAATGTAATTATTACAATGATTTGGTTTAATCTAATGTCTTGTACCACTATGGCATCCAATCCTGTCAGATCTCAGAAGCTAAGCAGGGTTGGGCCTGGTTAGTACTTGGATAGGAGACTTTGTGCAAACACCAGGTGCTGTAGGGTTGGGAAAAGGACCCAGCAACACACTCCCAAAAAAGAATCAGCCATTGAAAACCCTATGAATAGCAGAGAAGCATGAATGATAGTGTTTCATCTGTTGTACATAGGGTTGCTCTGAGTCAGACACCAACTCGACAGCACCTAACAATGACAGTCTGCACCCTTTAAATGGTTTTAGAAGGCTACAAAATAAGATGTAGATCAGAATCACATGCAGATTGGATTCATGCAAGAGAGTTCTCATGACCATGAATCCAATCTACACACAATTCTAATCTGCACCTGATTTTGTAGCCCTCTAAAACTATTTAAAGGGTGAGAATTAAAATTAAAAAATATGATATTTGGTTTTTATTTGTCTCACCAGTTCTTTGTTCATTTTTCTTCTTTTTATATCTGTTTTCATACTTAACATATTATAGTGTTTTATTTTATCTCCATTGTTTTATTCACTATGCCTGATTGTTTTTACTTATGTAGTGGTTTATAATATGCAACTTTACTTTATCATAATCTACTTTCAAATGATATTTGCTTCATGTGTAATGTAAAACTTTCAAGCAATATATTTCTATTTATCCTCTCCCACACTTGGTGTGATTATTGTCATGCATTTTACCTCTATCCTTTTATAAATTCCCTAATATATTATCATTTTTGCCTTAAACAGTCAAGTTTCTATTTAAAAACCTTATATAGTTATACAAATACAGTGGTACCTCAGCACTCAATCACAATCCATTGTGGAGGGTTAGTTGAGTGCTGATCAGATCAATTCCTGAGTACTTTTTTTCCATAAGAAATAATGCAAATATATTTATTGGTTTCAGCATCACACTAAATGGCTAATTCAGACACACATATGCCACTTACATACTTAGCAATAAGTTCTTTTTAAAATTCAATTATTGTTCTTATTATTTCCTCCTTTTCTTCACTTCTAGTGCTAGAAAATTTCTTGGGTACCATCATGGACATATGGTAAACATATATGTATAGAAATGTGCGTATATATATATATATATATATATATATATATATATATATATATATGCCTGCAGCTGTAGCCCTGTGGCATCCGATCCCGTCAGATCTCAGAAGCTAAGCAGGGTCGGGCCTGGTTAGTACTTGGATGGGAGACCGCCTGGGAACACCAGAAGCTGTAGGCTTGGGAGATGGACCCGGCAACCCCCTCCCAAAAATCAATCTGCCATTGAAAACCCTATGAACAGCAGAGAAGCACTGACAATAGTGTTTCCCCTGTTGTACAGAGGATCGCTATGAGTCGGATACCGACTCAACGGCACCTAACAACAACAACAACAACAAAAAATGTATATATATATATATTTATATATATATATATTTAACCATACATATATATTTATTTATATATTATATATATTATATATTATATATTTATTTTATATTTATATATATATTTAACTATATATACATTTAACTATATATATATTTGTTGTTGTTCTTAGGTGCCGTCGAGTAGCAATCCTCTGTACAAAAGGCAATACACAATTGTCAGTGCTTCTCTGTTATTCATAGGGTTTTCAGTGGCGGATTGGTTTTTGGGAGTGGGTTGCCGGGTCCGTCTCCCAAGCCTACAGCACCTGGTGTTCCCAGGCGGTCTCCCATCCAAGTACTAACCAGGCCCGACCCTGCTTAGCTTCCGAGATTTGACGGGATTGAATGCCACAGGGCTATGGCTCTCTCTCTCTCTCTCTCTCTCTATATATATATATATATATATATATGTATATATATATATATATACACACACACACACACACACACACACACACATATGCATGTGTGTGTGTGTGTGTGTTAAAAAAAAAAAAACCTATGAGATAGTGAACATAGCACCAGGTCTTTTGTGTTTGTGTGTGCACAGTACTAGGGGGTTGAACGAAGGGCCTCATGCTTGCGTACTTTTCAAGTGCTGCACTACTAAGCTGTACCCATAGCCCTTTTTTTAAAACTTTTTATTCTGAGACAGAGTCTTGCTAAATTATGCAGACTGCCCCTGTTCTCGAGCTTGTGATCCTCCTGTCTCCACCTCCCAAGTCGCTGGGATTACAGGCATGAGCCACCGTGCCCAGTTCCAGGACAGTACTTACTTGAAATCAACGCACAAAGTGATGCTTTCTTCTGTGCTTCACTAAGAAGAATCACAGGTAAGTGTGGCATCTAATATAACATGGTAGTCAAGTGCCAATTAAGAGGTCAAGCACCAAAGCAGAATTTTCTCAAAAATATTGGTTGAGGACCAAAATGTTCAACCATGGAGAAGTTTATGCCAAAATACCAATGTATTTATAATTTCCAGTCCTCTTCACTTTCTTGTATAGATCACTATCTCTTAACTTCAACACTATTGACATCTGGGACTGGGCAGTCCTTTGTTGTGGGGAGCTATCTTATGCATGCTAGGATGTATAGCTGCGTCCTTGTCTCAACTTATTAGATGCCAATAACAACTGTTCCCCAAGTAATGCCCACAAAAATGTCTCCAAACACTGCCAAATATTCCCTAGGAGGGTAAACTGTCCCTAGTTGAGGGCCATAGTCCCTTAAGTCTAAAGAAATCCTTATCATTTCTTTTACTTCAGGACATTTTTGCTTTCCAGGGCTGGAGATTGAACCTAGAGTTTTACATATTCTAGTTAAGCACTCCACCACTGAGCTGTACCTCTAGCCCTACTTGAAGAGTATTTGTGACAAATTCTCTAAGGTTTTGTTTTTCTGAAAATGACATTTTGCTTTGTTTTTGAAGAATATTTTTATTGGACATAGAATTCTGTATTATAAAGATTTTTCTTTAAGCACTTTAAAATTGTTATTTCATTACTTTCCAGATTATAGTGCTTCTAAAACGAAATCGATATAACTTTTGTTTGTTGGTTGGTTTGGTTTGGTTTGTTTGGTTGGCTTTCTGTTTTGTTTTTGAGATAAGATGTCCCAATATAGCCCCCAGGCTGTCCTGGAACTCTCTATATAGCCCCCAGGCTGGCCTCAAAATTGCACTGATCTCTGCTCCTCAGCCTCCCAAGTGCTAGAATTACAAGCATGCACCACTATGCCTGGCCAATATAACTCTCATCTTTGTTTCTATCTGTAGTGTGTCTTTTTCTATGGCTACCTTTAAGATTTTCATTTATCAATGGTTCTCGACATTTTTCTTATGATATGCCCCTGGTGTGAACGTTTTTGTGCATTGATAGTGCTTGGGATTCATTGAGTTTTCTGGACTTCAGAGTTTTTAATTTTCATCAAATATGGAAAAAATGTTTAGCTATTATTTATTCACAAATTTTCTCTTCCCATCAGTTCTGGTACTATAATGAACATGTTTTAGTTAGACAATGTAATGTTATCCCACAGGTCACAATCTCTGTTCATACTATTTTTCAGTCCTTTCTACATTTCCCTTTACCACCATCCATTGCTATTTCTTTTGGTTCACTGATTTTTTTCTACAGTCTGTTTGTTAATCCTATCAGGTGAGTCTTTCATTTCAGATATTACATTTTATTCCTCTAAAATCATTTTTTATGTTTCTATTTTCTCCTTGTTATGTTCATGTTTTCCATCAAAATCTTAAGCATAATTCTGATGGCTATTTTAAAGTCCTTGTCTGCAGATTCCACCCTCTATGCTTTATTTAGTTGTCTTTCTATTGATTGTTTTCCCCCTGATTACAAATCACATTTTCTTGCTCAATAATATGCTTAGCAATTTTTATTGCAAGTAGGGAAATGAGAATATGTTATAGAATATATGAATTTTGTTGTCTTTCTTTAAAGAGTCTTAAAGTTGGTTTATACGAGGAGTTAAGTTACTTGTAGATCACCTTAGTGTTCTTGAGGCTGACTTTTAAGCTTGCTGGGACAGGTCTCAGGTAACCTTTATTCCATGTCTGGTTTAGCCCAAGAACTAATGCAAGAGTTTTATAGGGCATTTTAATGCCCTGGGTATCCAACAAATTTTCTGCTCTGGTTTCTCAGAACTTAGAACACATTGTGGACTTAAATGTATAATTTGCTTATAGAGTACCCCAGGAGTTCTTTGCCCTGTCCCTGTCCCTGAAGTTTTTATAGCCCGTTTCGGATTTAGAGGGACCCCTATGCCGATTTCTAGAGTATTTCTTTGCATAGCTCCCTGGTCTCTGGTTCTCTGCCCCACAATACCCAGTATTATCAGCTTCTGCATTATTATTATTATTATTATTATTATTATTATTATCTTGCAATACTGAGGAGTTGAACCTAGGCATATGCTAGGCAAGTGCTTTACCACTGAGCTGCACCTCTAACCTCCTTTTTATTTTTTATTTTGTGACGGTCTGGCTAAGTTATGCAGGGCTCTGGCTTTGAATTCATGATTCTCCTGCCTCTCCCTCCCATGTCACTGGGATTATAGGTATGTGCCACAGAACCCTGCACAGCCTCTGCAATTATTGATCTTTGTTATTTTGACTTCTCAAGATTGCCTTGCCCTTCCTGTTTTTGTCCTCTCTGTACCATGATCCAAAATGTGCCTCTAGTAATATTCTGTGCATCACATCATTTGTTTGTGTATGGGTTTGTTTCCCTTCTCTTAGGTATCACAGTCGTATACTATAATGTCTAATTACTAAAAACAGCTGGTTTGTATATTTTATCCTGTGTTCAAATTGTTTACAGCAGAAAGTCAAGTATAGTGCCAGATAATCAAATGTGGCCAGAAGTAGAAGTCCCCTTAGAATACAAACATAACACAATGGCTGGTGGGAGTGGGATAAACACTTAGGACAAGAAAAGAAGACCAGCTTTCTTCTTACCTTTAATCCAAAGTCCTTAAGAATGAGATTAATAACCTGATAAAATGATAAAAAGAAAGATATACTTGTAAGAAACCCATGTTCAACCTCATAATTACATAAGAACAAAATGAAATTATCAATGAAATATAGTTTGGATACTAAATGTGCCCCAGAGATTCATATATTGAAGGCTCAAACCCCAGAGTGGCCATTGGGAGGTCTTATAGGGTCTAAAGGGTTGGGGCCTTATGGGAGGCTCTTAGGTCATTGGGACAGGCCCTCAAAGGGGATTGGGGAACCTTAGTTTTATCTTCTTTCCTTTTGCTTCCTGGCTAATGAACTGAGGGTTTTACTCTGCCAAGTACTCCCACCATGATGTTCTACCTTGTCAGATCCCCAAAGCAATGGCCCACCTAGTTCTGGGCCGAAACCTCCAGAAATGTGATCCTTATATTTTTAGAAGTTAGTTACATCAAGTATCTCATTACAGTGACAGAAAGATGACTAAGACAGTGAGAATGTAAATTTTATTTTTTACCCACTTTGCCAGGCATTTTGGCACTATATTTCAAATTTTTAAATATTCAATGCCCTTTGACCCAGAAATTCAATTTTTTTTGGTAGAGTTTTATCCTCTGATTAAATTCCTTTCTTTCTATCTTCTTTCTTTCTTTCTTTCTTTCTTTCTTTCTTTCAGTGCTGCAGAGATTGAACCCAGGGTCTCACACAGGTTTTGTAAGCACTCAACCACTAAGCTGCAGCCTCAGCCCATTTTTTTTACTCTTTTATCTTGAGATAGGGTCTTGCTAAATTACAAAGGCTGCCTCTGGCCTCAGACTTGCAATCCTCCTTCCTCCGCCTCCCAAATCACTGGGATTATGGGTGTGTACCACCACACTTGTCCCTCTGATCAGATTTCAGAAACTCTCAAAGATGCCTGTAGAGCTCATAATGTTGAAAGTTGGCCACGATCTATATGCCCAACAATTAGAAATTAATGAAATAGATTATAATATCTCCAGGTAACTCTGTATGTACACATATAGAAAAATGAGTACAACGGCTAAGTAAAAAGGCAAGTTTTAGAATAGAATCAATTTCATAAATATAAAGTAAGTTAAATTTATTATATGTGTGCTTCCTTTAGTATTAAATATTTGCTCCAGACTTACATCTCTTTTGGAAAATTACTAAGAATTTACATAGTAATATTTCTAAGGCATAATCTTGATTTGCCAACCCTCTCCTCCATATCCAATCTCCATATCTGTAAATGGCACCACCATTGAACCAGTTTCTCAGATCAAATATGTAAGTCATTTTCTCACTAAGTTTCCAGATCCATCCATTCAGTGAGAATAAAGGAGTCAGAAAGTTAAAAGATTAATAAGATGTGGTCTGGTGTGGTCACTGAACACAGAGCTACCACAAATATGCCATTGTTTAGCTGGCAGTGAATTAGTCATTGTGTCATGCTCTTGATATACATTATATTCTCTTATACTCATAAAACTCTATAAGAAAAGTTTCTTCACTTTATACAGTCTCTGACTTACTATGGTTAAACTTGCAATTTTTCAACTGTCATTAGTGCAAAAGTGATATGCACTCAGTAGAAACCATACTTCAAGTTTCAATCTTTACCCAGATTGTATTAGTCAGCTTTCCATTGCTGTGACAAAATACCTGAGAAAATCCATTTAAAAGATGGAAAGGTGTATTTTGGCTCATGTTTCAAATATTACAGTCTGGGGTCAGTCAGTTCCATTGCTTTTGGTCCTGTGGTGCGGCAGAACATCATAGCAGGGAACATTTGGTAAGACAAATCTGCTCACCTCATGGTGGCCAGGAAGCAAAGAGAGAGAGGAAAGGGTCAGGGTCCCAATATCCCCTTCAAGGGCAGAGCCCCAATGACCTAACTTTCTTCCACTAGGCTTCACGTCCTAAAGGTTCCACCACCTCCTCATTGCCCCACAGGTTAGTAACCATACCTTTAGTCTATGAGGCTTTGGAACATTTAAAATCCAAACCATAACACAAGCTAGCAATATGAAATATATTCTCATCCAATGCTAGGCAGCAACAAAGGCAACAAAGCACAGCTCCTGGTCAGTCACACAATAGTAAAAGTAAATAACCAACTATCTACAGTTATTATGCTGCTAAACTATGATGTTCAGTATGTTACATGTATTATATGCATTTTTGACATGATATTTTTAACTTATGGTGGGTTTATTAAGATGCCCCACTGTAAATTGAAGAACATGTGTATTTGAGTTTACTATTTGGGGTGATAATTCTTTAGTGTGTGTGTGTGTGTGTGTGTGTGTGTGTGTGCGTGTTTATGTGTATTTCCTCTCATGCTTCTCTTTATTGCAGGCTGTTGGACCTGCCAGTAAATGGCTGTCAGGTAAAATGGATATCCCCAAAATTACACCTAGATTCCAAAGCAGGTGCTAGTGGATGCGTATTAGGCATTTCCTGGGAGGTGCTGGTATAAGCAGCTGATATGTGAGGATATATAGGATTCATTCCTCCTCAGTTATATAAAAATTGTCCTTCCTCAGTTATATAAAAATATTAGCTGATTTTATGTGTAGGAGGATGAAATTCTTTGAATAAGTGTATCAATATGACCCATTTAGTAAGGAAAATTACAAGAGTATTTTTAAATTAGTTTCATCAGTTTCCATGTTAAATACCATTGACCCAAACAATTAATAAAGACATGATGCCCCTGATGACCTTGCATTCCAATGGGGCAGACAGACTTGTAAACAGATATGTTAAAGTAGAATGTGGTAAGTGCTCTTCTGAAGGTTGAGCAAAGAGCTGCCAGTACAAAAGCAGAGAGGACGCGGCTGGAGGGAGTCAAGAAGGTTTAACAGAAGGGGTGACATTTGAGCTAGATCTTGAAGGATGGGCAGGAGTTTGCCAAGTAGATGAGGTGATCTCTATATACAGTGCCTAGTATAGGGCCAGGCACTTGGTGAGACCCAATAAATGTTAACATCTAGTTCTAGTTAAGGAAGTGTTCCAGGCAGAGGATACCAGTCAGTTCGACCCAAGGAACACTTATTGAGTACCTTGTGTATGTCAGGCACTCTTCCAGGTTCTTTAGCCATATGTGCCAGGCACATCCTGTGAAGATAGATAATTATACAAGGGTCTGGTGTGAGCCATGTTCAGATCTACTATTTATAGAGTTTGTTCTCGAGATGGAGCGGGGATATTTGTTTTAACACTGCTGACACATTCCATCTTGATTGCAACCCTACTACTACAGCATTGACAGTGCCGAGCTGTGGGCAGTTCATGACCGTTCCAGAGTCAACTTCATGGAGGCAGTGGTGACAGCCCAGCCTGCCCCCTCCAATGTTCTTGGCCACTTTGATCTGTGCTTGGGGTCAAGACCAGGCAACAACTCCTCACAACATAGATGGAAGAGTCCTAGTTATTCTCTTTAGCAGTTATTTCTTTTCAGCTCACTGACTCAATCCTGACCCAACAGGTTCCACTTGCTCTCACTTCCATAAGCCCCTTCATCATACCTAGCCACCAAATCTCAATGCTTCATTCTATAGAACAGTAGAGAATAACATAGAGCAAGTAGAATCTATACTATTATATAAATTTATTGTACTAAACAGAGCCTATACATTCCATATTTAACATAGAACATTCATAAATAGAATGCATATTCCATAACTGTTTTCAGTGGCAATTTTACTAGCACAGCTGGGTTACAAGGAATAGAAGGAATGTGCCAGGTATTCTAAAAAATATATATTTAATTCTCATAAGAATTAACTGAGATAGGAATTATTCTAGTAATTATACAAAGTAGGAAACTGAGACACCCAGCACTTAATTTATCAGAGACTGAAAATAATAGTACTAGGACCTAAAACAAGATCTGTCCACCCCCAAACTCACTTTCATTCCACTATAGCAGTCTCCCAGTGTTAATGCTACCATTTACTGTATTCCTACCATATACTGGACACAATGTAAGATGCTCAAATGCACTCTAGTCCTCATGAATTTTCTGTAATGCATGTGTTAAATTTATTTTTTAATTGACAAGTAAAATTATGTTTATTGTGTACATCATGATGCTATGATATGTGTATACATTGTGTAGTGGCCAAATCAGGCTATTGAATGTATGCATTACCTCACATACTTGTTTTTGTATGGTGAAGACATTTACACCCTACTCCCTTAAAGCAGGTAAATACCTTGCTCAAAGTCACACAGCCAGCAACTTTTGAATTATGACTTCAAGCCTAGGTCCAAGACTCTGAAGGCTGTTTTTTTTTATTTTTAATATTGTACTATGTGAGTGACTGTCAACCCTGTTTGTACATTAGAACAAAATAGGAAATTCTGCCTTCAGAGAGTCAAGCATAATTGTTTTGGAGGATAGCCCAGATGATTCTAAAGCTTCCCAGTGACCTCAGTGTGCTGTGTGGTTTGAAATCACTGCTCTCAAAAGTTAAAATAAGTTGGAACTATAACTGCATTTTCCATGATAAATTGGTTAAATATATCACATGTGGACTATTTTTAGAGTGATTGTATTTTCCTAGAAAGTACTGAAGAACACAAGGAAAGAAAACTGAGAGCAAGATATAGCTCACATTGACCCTTGGCTCTGACTCTTTTTTACTGAGTGGTGCTTGACAAGTTACCTAGAATTCTAGAAAATATTGATTATGAAAGAAATAATGGGAGTACTTGAAAAGAGGTTCTAGCTTTAAACAAATGGACTGAATGTTCTGGTGTTCTCCTATTGGGGAGCCAGTATATGTATGATGCTTTGAAAAGGCCACAGGAAAAAAACTCTCCCATTTTTCCAAATCAATCTGACTGTAAAGCCCATCTTCAGCCTCCCACACTTGCTGCCAAATATTCTCCAAGTCACCAGGGGCCCTTCTCATTAGAGTTACCCAGAGGTGATTCCTTTATCCCATTGCATGGCATTATGGGAAAGTGACTGGGAGAGGAGTATTCAGAGTTGAGCCATGGTGCCAGGGAGGACATGGGAGGGAGGGCATGGGTGGGAAGGAAAGGAAAAGGATATTCATGTCTTACATTAGACTTGAAATATATTTTACCATAAAAAACACATCTAGGTGGTAATTAGGTTTCCTGATGATTCAATTAAAACCTATAAATAATTTTTCCAGAAATTTACTATATTTTATATGCAAATAGTAGTGTATTTCAGTATCCTTTTGGATTAAAGAGGCTTTGAGGAACTAATTTGGGAGCATAACCATCATTCATAACACCATATGAAAAATCTAAGGTCAACATTTGGGATTCCAAGAAAGAGTTTTTCTCCTGTATAACATAACTCAGTTTAACACATACAGTGCCCTCTGCTCATCTAGAGAAGAGGGAATGAGGCAACTCAAAGAATCCTTGGAGAGCTTACTGTCTGGAGTTCAGCAGAACTTTTATAGCTATTGATCATAAGATAACCTATGTGAGGTCAAGGCCATGTTTTTCCTTCATTTGTGTTTTCCTTCCATGAAATTTATCACTTAATTTGAGCACATCGTGGACATTAATAAATATATAGATTGGAGTTGAAATCAATAATGGTCTCACTGTAAATGGAAAACAGGACATGGATAATCCATATCATGTAATGACAAACATTCCTTAAATTATCACCTATTATTGCCTATAATCAAGTGCTTTTCAGTTGCAGGCTTTTGGAGACTAACTAGCTGTTGCAATGAAATTTTCTGGTAGAAGTGATGAGTATTGAGAGATGGGGTGGTTCTGATTTTACTGGAAAGCTAACAGAAAATGACAAACTCAAGAGATTTATCTTCTTTGCTCAAGTCGCTGTCAGAAAATCAGAAAGCTTCCTCAACTATTCCAAAGAATTTCTTATTTCTTCTACTAATGTGGCTGAAATATCCATAAAACAAATGTAAATTTGCTTCTGAAGCTTTTTGTATTGCAGTGCAGCCTTATCCTGCAACTGACTGGGAGACTGGAAACCTGAGAATGGAAATATTTGAATAGGTTCTAATGAATCCAACTAGCATGAATTACCAAATCCCACTGAGACTTAGTTGTTAGCATGAGCAATCCTCCTCCTCTGATAATCTATGTTTAATAACTTCTAATAATTTCACCTGAGGCAGTTGACTTACAGGAGGCAAATTAATCTCTTCAAGGTTAATTCTTACTACTTTTCATTGCTTCCAGACCCAGACCTTCCATAACTAGATCCAAATCCTGGAGGAACTCAAGGAAGAAAGGGAAAAGAAAAAACCGGAAAGTAGGCATGATGGTTGTGGTCCTAATTTTTACACAATTTGTGAGACCATATTGTGCATCTGTAGCCTCCTCTTCTACTACCCTTCCTGTGTTCCCTTTGCCCTCAGCTAAAACTTCAGCTAGCTGTGATTATTTATCAGTCAGGGTGACCCACACCTTTGTTCCTGAAATAACTATGAGTGCTCCTTGGGCTGGGATTTAGCTCAGTTGGTAGACTCATACCTCCCTTTAATATCATCTTTTCAAGTCCCCCATTCCACCAAATAGCTACTTGCCCATGAATCAATGTAGATCTCTACTCTGATTCTCTCTCTGCCAGACAAAGTGAACCAGTCAGGTTTGATACATATATCATGAAGCCTCCAGACTGAGGTCTTGCCACCTTTTTCAGGGACAGCTTCAGAGTAGGCTTGACACTATTCCCATTGGTCATGAAACTAATAAATCTCTGTAACATTTCTAGTCTGAATGGGACAAACTTTTATCTTGATCTCTTTACTTAAAGCCCTCTTCTCCTTCTCCAAGGCTCTTAGCATGATCTTTTCTATAAAAGATAAGAATTTTTAAGCCTCAGACAGCTTAAATATTCCCCATGAAAAAAATTCAAACAGAAGAAGAAGGCAAAGGAGGAGGAGAGGAAGAGGAGGAGGAGGAAGAGGAAGAGGAGGAGGAAGAAGAAGAGCCTAGCAACCTCCTCGATGGTTATAGAAAAAAAATATGGAGAGTTTCTCTGAAACACTGTGAAATGATGACAGAACTGAGTTGTAAAAGGAGTAAGTGGCTTTGTGAAACTTGCATAACTACCTAAGAATGCAAGCAGAAAGCAGAATTCTTCCCTCTGGTACAGTGACAGGAGAATGACTGCATAAAACCATGGTCATGATATTTCTGGGGAGCTCTGGTTCATGGAGTGGAGAAAAAGAAATATTGATGGAATGAGGAAGATGAAGAAGCAAAGAATACCAGGGACAGGCAATCCCTGAGCACTGAGCAAAAGTTAAGAATCACAGTCAAGCTTTTTAGAAAACCCAATATAAGAACTATTATCATCTATGTTATTTCTTTTTTGTGCTTTTATATAGTACATTACAAATAGGATGGAGAAAGCAAAAGGACATAAAAGCAAACTCAAGCCCAAAGAAATATTTTAAAAAGACTAAATGGCAGAAGTAGGGAACATAAGTAGTATAGTAAAGAACAGAACAATTTAACATTCCAAAATAAATTTAACTGTCATATTAATATCAACATATTAATATCAAAGAACTTTCTTCTTAGCAAAATTAAGCCTAATTTGGCTCAGTGGGTAGAGCGCTGTGCTGCAGTCTCTGAGGTCCAGAGTTCAATTTCCAGCACCGCAAAAATGGGAGAAGGACCTGGCAATCCACTCCCAAGGCAATCCTGAAATAGTCAGCCATTGAAAACCCTATGAGGGTCTCTATGAGTCAGATACCGACTCGATAGCACCTAACAACAACAACAAACCACATTAACTGAATGTTTTAATATTAATGTAAGTTATTGAGATTTTTCTTGGCCCTCTCATTTTATGTGTTATAGATACTTTTGTTTTGACAGAAACTTGTATAAACAGGCCCAAGAATTGAACAAATGTCTTTATATTCTAATAATTCTAGTTGTGTGATCTAAAGCAAGTCATTTAGCCTGTCTATAAAAAAAGCCTGTTTTATCCATCATTAAATAATGAAATAATGCTAAATATTCTCTAAGCCTTCTCCCAAGTTTCAAATTCAATTATTCTAATGAAAATTTTAGTTATCCTTATAGAAACTATGATTTAAGTTCTGGAGTTGAAAAAGATAGATTCCAGCAGGGGTCGCTATAGTCACATTGAGCCCTAAATCTGATTGTCTTACTATGTTGCTGACTATTCCCAGGCCCTATCTGCCCTTTCTCTGTCTTGACTTTATTGGAGACTACACAGATTCTCTCTGAACCCATATCTTATTTGAATTGTTTTTCATACGTACTTGGAAAACATATTTCAACTGATTTTGTAGTTGTTCTCTAGTTCTCTCTCTCTATTTTTTTTTTTTTCAGCCTGTCATTGGAGATCATTTACCTCCATTGACTCTGGAGTACTTTAGGAGAATTTATTTCATTTAATTAGCAATGTTCAATATTTTACCTCTAAGAACTGTGATGATTAGATTTCTTTCTATATTTGAGAGTACATTTTTTAAAAACACACAAAATTCAATCCCATCCTGAAGATTTTTTCTTTTTTTCTATGAACACCTAAAAAAATCTATTCATCTTTTTTGGAACCCAGAAATTTCTATACTATTCCTGAGAATTTTGTAATACTATAATTATACTAATTGTTTATTCTTCTCCATAGTTAATTTGCTATGTATAATAAGCAAGAAATGGACTAGTTCATAAATACAGGAACAGGATAAGAATTTCAATGCCAATTCTAATTTCAGTATTATGCTTTGCCCTAAAAATATAACAACTATACATATAACATACGGAGTTAGGGATTACTATGGCTATGGATACTGATATTCAATAAAATTAGTGATGCTCCCAGAAGACCATAGGACTTCCCAGAGTCCTAAATTTTAAGACTAAGTCTTAAGTCCTAAGACTTAGAAACTTTAAAACTACAATGCAATTTAGGACTACTCCAGAGGGCTTCAGTCTACTCTACAGCCTCTCCCTGTTGTTGTTGTTAGGTGCCAGGGAGTCGGTATCCGACTCATAGCGACCCTCATAGGGTTTTCAATGGCTGAGTGCTTCGGGATTGCCTTGGGAGTGGATTGCCAGGCCCTGCTCCCATTTTTGCGGTGCTGGGAATTGAACTCGGGGCCTCAGAGACTGCAGCGCAGCGCTCTACCCACTGAGCTAAATCCCAGCCCACAGCCTCTCCCTAAACTCCCTAAAATATGCTATGTAAAACCTGACTATGCTTCCATTGTGCCAAGAGCCAAATAAAATTAACTCCTTATGCCATGCAAAATAGTTTCTGATCCTTGGGCCTGACATATATGGCACCCTTCTGGACACCACCCAACCCACAGAAGTTCTTAATAGGTATATGGTAGGAAAATTTATTCTCATTCTCCCTGGTTTCTCCTTCTACACACCTGCCTGTGTCTTTAAGACAGATTGACATTGCCCCTCTCCATGGCAGCACTAGCTGCTGCTGCCACCACCATTCCCAATATAATTTCAAGTTAAAATTCTATTGTAGGCAGATTTTAAAATGAGGAAAACCTTCAAGGGAAGCCTACTATAGTCCCCTTCCATAGTGAGTCACAGATGGCTTGGTGATAATTATAGTGGAAGTGATGGTATATGACTTCCTAAATTAGGTCATACGAGGCATTGCAGCTTCTGCTTTGGTCCCTTGAATTGCTTACTGGCAAGAGAGCCAGCTGCCATGCTTCCAGCAGCAGTTGGAGAGCTGAGGCTTCTATCAACAGGTGGCACCAACCTGCCAGGAACATTAGTGAGCCACCTTGGAAACAGACTGTTCCCAAGTAGATTGCATCCCCAGTCCTCTCCAGAATTACGCAGAGCAGGCTCCTTTTCCCCACTTCTGCAGAAAAACTCACCCACCTACCTCAGTCCTGAATTTACATAATCACACTTATTCAGCTGCCACAACTAACTGGTCAAGTCTCTCTAAATTCTAGCTTGGGTCAGGAGTATACCTCTTGTCTAATCATCTGTGGCTATGATTGGAGGGACATAGGACAGACAAGGCTGTGATGCAAAAGTAGAAGGTAGCTCTCAGATAAAGGTGTGTGAGCTGAACTGGGCATGCAAGTGCATTCTACCACCCTTCTTTCCTGCCACTAGGACTCATTGTAGTGCTTGTTGTTACTGTTAGGTGACATTGAGTTGAGTCCAACTCATAGTGACCCTGATACAGCAGAAGGAAACACTCCAACACTGTGCCATGTCTGGCACTATGTCAATGCTTCTCTGCTATTCATAGGGTTTTCAATGGCTGATTGTAGTACTTAGCATACTACAATCTGATTGCCTGCTTATTTTCTCATATCCACTCTATTCTATAAGCTCTTGAAGTGCAGAACTCTAGCTTATTACAGATTTATCCTTAGGATTTAGCACAATACCTGGCACATAGTAGGTAGTAAAAGATGTGTAATAAATTAACAATCTTGTGTCAAACGTGTAACACAAAAAGTCTCTGGTATTTTAACTATACAGTTTCTAACATATTAATAGAAGAACCAATCACACAATTTGAGAACTGAATTTTACTCTTTACCAAGTGACACTTTGCTTAATATTTCCAAGAACAAGAAATATCTACTAAAATTCAACAATATATTGCCTTTAAAAAGTTGTAGTGGTGCACAACTGCAATCCCAGCGCTGGGGAGGCTGCAGCAGGAGAATCAATACGAGTTAGAGGCCAGGCTGATCTACCCAGTGAGTTCCAGGCCAGGTTGGGCTACCCTGTCTCAAAAAACTAAAAAGAAATCTTTTACTGCCATGTACGTCAGGTAACTTGTCCATGGTACATATTTATCCTCAGGGACAGAAACAGAAACTCAAATTTTTAAGTTTACTCTTAAAAGAGTTAAAAACATCACCAGAATTTCCAGTTTGGCATCTTACATACAAATTTATTTCAGGAAATCTGTTACCTCAGATGAGTTCTAACTTTATGATGTTTTGATAACAATTCAAAGGAATTTATTCAATCTGTACTGAAATACAAGAGTGAATTACTTTTCAAGGTAAGAAAGATTCCTTTGTTTTCTTAAAGTAAAAGAAATCTTAACAATTGCCAACTATTTTATTTGCCGACTCTTTTATTTAAAAACAAATCACTAGTGACCCAAATAGAACTATTTTAAGAACTAAAGAAGGCTAGACACCATGGCACACACCTGTAACCCCATCTACTCTGGAAGCTGAGGCAGGAGGGTCACAAGTTTGAGGCCAGAGGCATCCTGTGCAATTTATCAAGACCCTGTCACAAAGTAGATTGCATTAAAAAGCGGATACAGGTGCAGCTCAGTGGTAGAGCACTTGCCTGGCATGTGTGACGCTCTAGGTTCAAGTACCTAGTACTAAAAAAAAAAAAAAAAAAAGAAAGAAAGAAGAAGAAGAACTAATGAACCCATAAATTATATTGGTGTAAGAGTACATTATATAAATTGTCTCTTAAATTTCCAGAGGCCCAACTTTATATCTAGAGTTTGTATCAGAATAATCCTATAATCTTCAACTATGAAATTTCATGATTCTAATTATGTTGTCGTTAGGTGTCCTGGAGTAAGATCTGACTCATAGCAGCCCTATGTACAATAGAACAAAACACTATCCAACACTATGCCACGCCCGGCACTATGTCAGTGCTTCTCTGCTATTCATAGGGCTTGCAATAGCCAATTGTTTTGGGGAGTGCGCTGCCAGGTCCTTCTCCCTTTTTTGCAGTGCTGGGGATAGAACCCAGGTCCTCAGAGAGTACAGAGCAGCACTCTACCAACTGAGCTTACAGCACTCTAACAACTGAGCTTAGTCCCAGCCCTGATTCTAATTATAAACAAACAAAATATAAGCATGCTTAAAATCCAGATTTCTGAAATAATTTTTAATACTTTTAAAAATTATGATTACAAAGTAATACATATTTATCACAGAAAATTCATAAGATACAGAAAATATAAAGACAAAATTAAAATCACTCATACTATCTTCATTCAGGAATAATTGCTATTAATATTTTGGTTTATCTACTCAGTAAATAAGCTAAGATTGACTGATTAAAATATTTTCCTCAGTCATTAAATGTTTTTATACATTATTAATGACCATGTAAGATTATGTCATAGTAATATTTGGCAACTTATTTCAGCATTATTTTATTAAAGGATATATAGGTTTTTAATTTTATAATAAATATATCCTTGATGATAAATCTTTTTGCAAATATTTATATTAAAACATATATTTTAATACATGTTATTGAGAACCTGAGTCACTTTTCTGAGTTATCTTTCAGAAAGACCTACTCATTTAGATGTCCAACAGAAATATTTCAAAGTACCCATTCCTCCAAATCCTTACCAACTCAGAATAAAAGCCTTTTAAGAAATCATTGTCTATCTGATATGTGAAAATTATAATCTTGTCACCGGGCTGATCAAAGAAAAGGACTGCCTCTTAAAATCAGAATTCAGTTGTTTAATTCTGACTTCTGTGAACAGAATTCTGCTTATGTCAAGTCTATTACTAGAAGCAGAAGAAAAGCATAGTATTAGAAATCCTCTGCTGTTAACTTTTCCATCTTTAGCAATAGAACAATGTCTGTATTAGTGAAGATAATGCTCTTCTGGACTAGACATCTAAAGATGTTTCATGCCGTAGGTAGAATATAGACAGTACAGATAGGATCAGGGCAATAGAAGAATGTTTACAGTAAAAAAAAAAAAAAAAAAAAACTCATTAAATATTAAAATAGTAATATATGTGATAAGAATAAGAAAATAAACATTCTTGGATGCCTTATAGCAGAAGTAGGGGCAAATAGGGTTTTATTTAAGGTTTTTGAGGTAAAGATTTATACCCTGATAAATTTTTAAACTATTGCTCCTAACAGATTAATATTTTTGCTTTCATGCCTTCTTCATTCTTAATTTTCCTTCGCTTTTGGATGATTTTTACTTATGTGAGCTCATAATTTTCATTCATTCTTTAGGAATAAGAGTCCTGTAATACCAAGGCCAAGTTTGGCCCTGTGTGTAACTGTTAAGATGCCGTTAACAGAATCCAAACACAGCTGTCATTATGTTTTCTCTTTGGGAATTTCCTGGCTTGGCAGCTTCACTGTGGGAACCTACAGATCAGGTGAAAAACTTGTTAGAAGCAGTTAGAAAGGAAAGCAAGCTACTCACCCACTCACTTCCCACTTGGGCCCACAAGGGCTTGCCTGTTTCCTGTCCTTCCCTGTCTTGTGACCAAGCACTTGGTGCAGCTGCAGAAGCATCAGCTTTCCGATTACAGTCCAGGGTTTTTCTTTTTCTAAAAGCCTCCCTCCCCACTGCCAAGACCTTCCATCTTCTCTCAGGGATGAAGAGGATGAGCTCCTATATTGCTCTAGTTTCACCCCAGATTCTAGAGAGAAGTTTAGATGGCATAGTATATGTGCATCCATAGGGATTTTCCAGGTCATCATTTTAGGGTACCAAAATATTTTAAAAGGCATTAAAAAAGGGCAAATGTGTGCTCTTTGAGTATTTCCCTAATGTCTTTTGTGGTCCAGAAGCTTTATGTATTATTTCTAAGCTTTTCACCAATTGTTAGGCTGTGCTATTACTGCCATTTTGTAGATAAGAAAACTGAGCTTCAGAAAAGTTAAATCATTAGCTCAAGGCCACAGGGATATGGAATGCCATGACTGTGATTCAAACCTAGGCCTGTGTGACTACCAAACCCTTCATTCTTTCCACACAGTTTAACTTTTGTTTAAAGGGTCAAAGGGAGTGGAGTTCTAAGTTTACAATTGTTTGCTCTTGTATTTGTCTGTATATGTAGAATTACTTCTTTTTTCATTTTGAACCATGTTTTTCAGCAATCAAAGGATTTATTACAGAATGTTTCCCTGGCATCAAAGTCTATTGAGTTTAATCACAAATATTGCCTTTACTTCTGTCACTATTTATAATTTATTCATGGATCCCTGGTTCCTTATTAACATTGTATCCAACTAATGTATTTTGAATAATCTTTTCAAGGCTTTTGGGAGGATGTTAAGGGAGAAGTGAGGAAAGACATTTTGTAGATAGCTTTAAGTGGGAAGCAAATGATTATTTTATCTGAATATGAGTCATTCAGATTCTGCTGGTTGAAGGAAAATAGTATTCAAAGAAAGTGAGGGATAACTCAATTTTAAAAAAATAGTAGTCAAAGAAAGTGACAGAGGAAATGACCAGGATAATAATCCATGAGAGACATTTAATATAATTGCTATAAATCCCAGAAATTAAAGCAAGCTTCTGGTAATATTGCTGCAGTGGATGAATGTTTATATCCCTTTCCCATCCCCAGATCATATGCTAAGATCCTACTCCCCAGTATGATGGTATTTGGAGGTGGGATCTTTGGAAGGTGATTAGGCCATGAAGGTGACCTCATGAACAGAATTAATGCCCTCATAAAAGAGACCCAAGAGAACTTCCTTTGTCTTTGTACCATGTGAGAACTCTATGAGGAGCTAGCAGTCTGTAACCCTGAAGAGGGCCCTCACCAGAGCCCAGCCATGCCAAAATGTCTTTTACTTCTAGTCTCTGTAACTCTGCACTCTCTGAGGACCCAGGTTTAATCCCCAGTACCGCAAAAAATGGGAAAAGGATGTAGCAATCCACTCCCCAAGTAATCCTGAAACCAGCCATTGAAAACCCTATGAGGGTTGCTTAGTCAGACCCAACACAATGGCACCTAACAACAGCAGCAACTGCTGCCCAAATTGCTTGATCCATGGTCCCTTCCATCTTTGAAACCAGCAATAGCCAGTCAAACCTTTTCACTCTGCACAACTCTTCTACATTCAAAGAACCTGTGTAATTACTTTGGCCACACAGATGATCCAGGATAATCTCCTTTTTTTTAAGGTCAACCAATTAACAGCTTTAGTTCTATCTGCAATCTCATTTTCCCTTTGCCATATAACCTCATACATTTACAGCTCCCAGGGCTTAGGACAAGGATGTGCTTGGGAGGCCATTATTCTGCCTACCACATCTTTCCATTCATTTCATGGCCTAGGGTATTTGTGGACTACAAGTTAGAAATTGTGTTTGGAGCCTTTTGCTTTCCACCTTGCTGCAACCCTTACCCTCAAGGCAGTGAGCACAGCCTAGCTGTAACAATGGGGGCAAACACAAAAGAAGAAATCCCACGACAAAATCAGTTAATACTCAAAAATATTTTCCTACCCACCCCTCAAATAACATTCTGGGTTTTTGAAGACGAGCTACCTTCTATATCTCCCCACAAGGTCTTATTGGACAATAGTCCTGCTTCCAATGAAGTCTGGTGGAATGGCTAGTATTCCTGTTGTACCAAGTGACAGATTTCTTTATTGCTCCAAAATGAATTTTCCTGAGCACTTGCATCTCAGCCCTGGCCAAAATCCTTTTTTCTTTTTTTTTAAGACCTCAGGAATGTACATCTAATCGACATTACGTTGCATTAATCAATAGCTTCATTTTTTTGCACACTGTGGCTATGACAGTCCTGAACAAGAAGGGTTTCCTGTTTAAGTAGCAATTACTTTTCTGACTGTGGATCATCATTTCTTCTGTGGCAGATTTTTACAGTTTCTCTAATACATTTGGGAGGACTGTCTCAAAGTAACCTGCAGCTTTCTCTCTTCTGCTAAGAACTATAGTCTTTTGTTTTGTTTTTAAAAATTTCTATTATCATATCCATCATTTTCATCATCAGATTTATAACCATCACCATAGCTTTATTATTGAAACCAGGACCATCACCATATTTACCATCATCATACCTTTCTTTTCCATTGTCATATAACATATTAGTCCATGTTTGGCCAGGTTCCTATTTAACATCTCAACATTGAGTGCTTTTAACTCGGTTATAAGCAAATACATCTTTTTTTTCCCACATTGGCTTATCAGCTATACCACTTTCCTCATCCTTCAGTTCTCACTTCCACATAGGCCTTCTTCCAAACTTGCTTTTTACTTTCTGTCAAATACCTACACAATCTTTCTCAAATTTCCCTAAGTTCCTGGCAAAATCCTACTTTTTAAGACTCACTATCAAACTCTCATTCACTTCATTGCTGTCATCTACAGCAATTTACAGTTGATCTTCCCCTTCACCAAAGCCTGTAGCACCTCATTCAGTTTTCCCTTCTAACCCAAGTCTGGCAGTCATCAAGGATGATGTTCCATAATCACCTTATTTTTAGTCACCTCCCCCTTCATCCCTCTCAGCTACTTTGGAAAGACATTTCCTATTTAATGAATGCCATGTGTTCCTTCATATTTCCTAGCCTTATTGCAAATTAATAGAACTTTTTTTATTGGAAATTTTTAATGTGCACCTTAATGTCATTCTGACATGCTTTTCATTGTGACATTTCCATACCATATATGCATTTTGTTGTACATTACACAGATAAGTTCCCCCTTACCCTCTTGTGCACTTCCTCCCCCTGATCCACACCCCCACCAAAGACTTCTCTTCCAGCAAATCAATAGAACTTTATCACTATTTCTGGACAACAGATTGTGAGCTGAAGTGCCATGTTCTACAATCATGGGGTGTCCACACAGCTCACATTCTTGGTTTGTACATTGATCATTTTGGTGTGCTCACCTGGACCTATCACTACTTTTTTGTGGGGGGGGGTACTGAGGGTTGAACCCAGGACCTCGTGCTTGCATGCTTTGCAAGTGGTGGACAACTGAGCTGCACCCTTAGCCCACTTTTTTGCTTTTTGAGCCAGGGTTTCACTAAATTACATAGACTGCCTCTGGTCCCAAACTTGTAAACCTGCCTCTGCCTCCCGAGTCACTGGAATTACAGGCGTGCGCAACCATGCCAGGTGCTATCACTACTTCTTTTGCAATACTTGATCCATTGACCATCTATCTTTCTTTCTTCTCTGTCCTGTATTTAGTTTTCTGTCTTACTCAGTTTATGTTCCATAATCTATCATTTTACCCATGTTCCTGTCAATATTATCATTTACCTTGTCTCATTTTACTTGTGTAGAATGTGCCAGGCAAAGCCCACTATTAGAGAAAAATCGTATGAGCTAGCAGATTTATGGCCTGCCAACTCCTGGAAAGCCCATTGTGTCTTCATAGTCCATTCAATTTTAAATTCCCCATCTCCTCAAGCCTCTGTTCTTCTACCTACCTTACTATTAGTTTTATTATTTGTTTTTTGTGGTAGTTGGAGGTTGAACCCAGGACCATGCACATACTTTTCAAGCACTCTACTACTGGCCTGCACCCCCAGCCCATTTTTCAGTTTTCATTTTGAGTCAGAGTCTCACTAAGTTACGCAGGCTGCCTCTGGCTTCAAACTCAAGATTCTGCCCCCTCTGGCCCCTGAATCACTGACTACCTACCCTATTACAGGGAGCATATAAACTCATCTGGTTTTTGAGAAAATAACATACTGCCAGGGAAGTACTGTGATCCTTTAAAAACCAACTGTTTGTACACATCCTTTTCTTTATCTCTCTTGTTTGAATGTTGTCCCTATGTCTAAGGTTAACCCTCCTAATTCGGCCCTTAGTCCCTATCCTCTTCCCACTTCTCGGAAACATCACACTGTCAATTATCCTTCCTCTCTACAGAACTTCAGTCTTTCTGTTTGATGTGTCTCCTACAAGCAAATAGATAAACCTAAGTACAACCCTTCTTACGTGGGGGCGGGGGGGGATGTCATCCTTGAAATAATCTTCCCTCCAGCTGTTGTTCCATTGCTCTTCTCTTGGCTCCTCTTTGTTGTTATGTGCCTCAAGTCAAGTCTAACTCATAGCAACCCTATGTGCAAGAGAATGAATCACTCTCAGACACTGTGCCATGCCCAGCCCTATGTCAGTGCTTCCCTTCTGTTCATAGGATTTTCAATGGCGGATTGTTTCGGCAGTGGACTGATGGGTCCTTCTCCCAAACCTACAGCACCCAGTATTCCCAAGCAGTCTCCCATCTAAGTACTAACCAAGCCCAACCCTGCTTAGCTTCTGAGATCAGACACCAGGGTGATATGACTGTAGATGGGTCCTCTTTACCTCTCCCCAGCCATTAGATGATGGAATTTCTCAGGATGAGTCACAGACCCCTTTCTCTTTCCACTCCACCCTCACTCTTCAGGAACTCTTATTCCTTTTTAAAATTCTGTTTTCTTTTTGTTTCTAGCTCTGAGTCCCCAACCCATAATGTCTACTGTTTCTTGATATCCACATTTGAATGTAACCCTGGTGCCTTAAGCTCAGCAAACCCCAAACTGAACTTGAGATATTCTCATCACGTTTGCTCCTTCTCTTGGGCTCACTATGTTGCTAAATGGTTGGAACAACAACACAGATGTCCAAGCCAAGCACCTGAGTGTAAACTTTGACTCATCTCCATCCCTTCCCCAATTCCATCCATAACCAAGCATTGTTAAAGCAATTACCTGAGTCTCTTTTAAATTAATTTGTTTTACCTATTTGGCATTTGGTATTACTTTGGTTTAAGCTGCCAATATTAATCTCTGGGCTACTACACAATTCTCCCCACATCTACTCTGTCTACATCCAGTCTACATTTAAGAGGTGAAAATTTACGTTAAAATCTTTCAATAGCTGCCCACTTGCTCTGAAGAAAAACCTAGATTCTAAACATGATCTGCACAATGCTGTCTTACTCTTCAACCTTATCTTATGTCCTTCTTGCTTGTTTTTGACCCTTTGTCACTCCTATAAGTGCTTAGATATTGTAGGTGATATATAAATGTTTTTGATGAGTATGGCCTTTAAACAGTTTCTCAAATTTACCATGTTATAACTTAAGTTTGGGCTGGGGTTAAGCTCAGTTGGTAGAACGCTGCTCTGTGTGTTCTGAGGCCCTGGGTTTGATCCCCAGAGCTGCAAAAATCAGAGAAGGACCTGGCAGCCCACTCCTGAAACAATCCAGAAGCAATCAGCCATTGAAAACCCTGTGAAGAGCAGAGAAGCACTGACATAATGCCAGTCATGACACAAGCTAGGAAGTGTTTTGTTCTGTTGTACATAGGGTCACTATGAGCTGGACCTGACTCGAAGGCATCTAATGACGATGACGACGACGACAACAACAACAACTTATAGGAATGAGAACTTCACTGTTCTGTTCTAAACATAGAATAGCATATGACTAAAACATCTTTAAGTGTGTAACTAAGCTTGAAGACAAGAGAGAGAGCCCCCCACATATCAGAATTAAAGAGAGACTTCCAAGTCAGAATGTCAAGCAGAATTTTATGCCTAGACAGTTAATAGAATTGTTGTGACCAAATAGATCCTAATACCTGAGGTGAATTCTAATAACCTCCGTGGAAGACCAGTTCAGGCTTCAGGCCCTGGGAAGAAAGCTTAAATGGAGCTATTTAGATAAATCTGTGAGTGAGAGATTTATGCTTACTTTGAAATGGAGGCTAGGGGAATTCTGCCCATTATCTCTGGTATGTAATAAGAACATTTATGAATTCTCAGATCACAAATGAGAAGATATCACCTGCAAGAAATAAAAACCCCAGGTTGTGTCTCGTGCCTGTGGGAAGTCTGAAATCATATTAACTGTGTGGATGGGGAGACTTGAAGCTGAAAAGTCAACCTAGAAAAGGTTCCAATTCTTTTACTCAGGTTGAAACAAAATAAAAGTACCCTGTAGATTTCTTCCCCACAGAGAACTCTATTCTAATGGATAGGTCATAGTCAAAAAAATTGAAAATCGTACCATAAATCAAACATCTACGTGTGATAGTCAGCAGATGAAAGAAACAGGATCCAAAGCTTGAAAGAGTAGAATCATATTAACAAATATGTTTAAAATGCTCAAAAGGATGAAGGAGGGAACAAAATCTATTAGGAAAGTAAAGAACAGGGCAGGGGATAAGGACTTGGAAAAAAAACCTATGAGAAAATTTAGAAATCAAACAATGTTCTGCCCTATCCCAAGGCTTTAATAAATGCTCTTCCCTCTGTCTAGGCACCTATACTTTGCTGCTGCTTCTTAAAACTCATTCTCATCTTTACAGTCTCAGCTTTAATGTCATTTCCTAAGGGAACCTTTTGCCAGCCTCTGAGAAGATGCTGGTTTCCTCTGGTATAAACTCCTGTGACTCCTTTACCTGTCTTTTTAGCAACACAAATCCCAGTTATAATATTTTTCTCAGTGTGTATCCTTGCTGTGTGAATGCAACTGCAGTCACCATTTCTGTCTTGTTTTTCACCTTATCTACAAAGCCTTTCTAAGTGTTCAGTGCATAGAATATTGACAAGGTAATTGTACACCATAGCATCATCCCAGCTTATCCCTGCTACCTTGAATAATTATTAAGAATATTTTTCACTCTTCTTCACCTAATTTGAGTAATAAATTTCATGAATACTCTAATTATTGGCTAGCTTATTGAACCAAAATGCTTCCTTAACTATCTCCCTCTATTCATGTTTTTAAAATCTCATTAAGGATACCTTGTTTCTTTGGTCCCTTTTCTTTTCTTCTACTTTACAAACTCTTTCCAGACTTCATTTAGCTTTATTTCTAACCTAGTTAGTTTAGGCTGGGCTCTTTCTTGAAAAGTACTATAAATCTCACTGTGCTTATTTGTACTTGCCTTACAACCACTCAGATCTCTAGGACTGAAGTAATCTACTTTATTTCCTTGTTTCTTTAACTGCATCAATGTAATGTGTGGTTTCTTTTCTCTAGCAGTAAATATGTTGATTACACTACAAATTCGTTGTTTCTAATCTTAGCTGAGCCTTTGGGGCTTCTTAGTAATGTTCCCATATTCTTCCAGTCTCTAAAATCCTGGCAAACGTCAAACATGGCTCAGCCCAAGCACTGGTCACACTCTATTGGGCGTTGTGCTACTAAACAGAATTCTTTGTGGGCTCAAGCTGTCTGTTCCTCTAGCTGTCTGTTCCTCCATTCTTGTGTGACAAAATTAACACCTGCCTTATAAACTTTAAAAATATGTCAAAAGAAGAAATGTACATTGTGTTTCTTCTTTAAGAAGTATGTGAGACATAATAATTGAAACTGTGATTCATCATAATAGGATTTACCTATATGTTTATGTTTACTTCTAACTGGTCCCACGTGCCTTTTTGGTACCTCTTTTAAGGAGTCAAAATAGCATTGAGTACTGGTATGGGAGCACACACTTATAATTGCAGCACTCTGGAAGCTGGAGCAGGAAGATCCAGAGTTCAGACCGCCAGGGCTACATAGCAAGACCCTGTCCAAAAACAAAAAAGGATCAACACCCAAGGAGATGTGAAAATTTTGTCACTGGAGTTTGCCAGTTTATATATTCCAAAAATATTCCCAGCCCTATAAATACATTCAGGTTTACTGAGTTGCTGTAGTTTCTTACCCTAGAAAAATCTCCTTCCTGCCTTTCTATCTATGCCATTATATGGCCATGCTCATCCTAATCCTAATCTGCAATATCCACTCTGTTCACCCTGTCCTACCTCTGCTGACTTCCTTGTTCTTAATTGTTGTCTAGCTCTTGATCATTAATAATTTCAAAACTTTCTGGCCTCCCTCCTTTTTACCTATTAGCTAGATTCCTAGATGAGTCCAAATTTGACAACCATGGAGCCACTATCTCTTTGGCCCAGATTAATTCTTGTCTAAGTGAATCCTAGTCAGAGTCCAAATGAGGTATCTCATGGCAATCATCACCCTAAATATCCAGGAAACTCAGTGGATTCAACTAAATGTTTTTAAGTGACTGCATTATTTGCCTCTGTCTTAAAAATTAAAAAAAAATTTCTAATAACTCACTGAGGCATGTTTTCTCCTTAGGATTTAGGGTAAACAATTATCTAGCAACTCAAGAATTTGTTTTTTGTTGTGGTAATGTTAAGTGGTGACCATCACTGAGGAACAGCTTAAATTCACCCAACTGAGGAGATTCTATTCCTAGATCCTACTATTCTGCCAGCAAGAAACATAAGCTGGAGAGAGAAGAGTTGAAATTAGAGACTGCCAAGTAATCTTTGGCAACTAAATGGGCTACGGCTAGGTGTACTGAAGAGAAGGGCCAGATTTATGTGGAATAATGTTCTTCTTACTCAACTCTCTAGGCTATTATGCTTTTGTGTCTTAATATTAAATGTTTATTACTCTGTAACTAAAATGTGACAGGTAGGTTGATGTAATGGAAAGAACATTCCGACTGACCAGGGTTGTAATTGATCTGATATTTACCAGGTATGTGACCTTTGGCAAATCCCCAAATTGATCTGAGGCTGTTTCTTCATCTGTAAAATGGGAAGAATAACACTCACTGCACTGATTTGTTAAGATAGTGAATAGAAAAGATATTCAAAGTACTTGACGGAGCATATGGCACAAATAGGCAATTATTTACAACAACTTTTCATTTAAATTGCCATTCCATTATCCACATGTACTGGCTTCAGCACTTTGAACTAGAGAAGGATGTAAAATGAATTTTTTATTTTAGTCTTTAAAAATATGGAAGCATGCTGGTTTACCAATAAGAGCAGCTATTTAGATGAGTCTATTTGATTTCAGGATGATGTCCAGCCTCATCCTTCAGCAGCCTGAGTACTGCTTGTTCCAGAAGTGCACTGCTGAAAGAGTGGAGTCATACGAAGTCAGGTGTGGGTGTTTCAAAAAATTAGTGCCAGGACACAGTTTTGGAAACATGGTCATCCAGTAACATTTAGTGCTTTTCTGTGCAAAGAAGCCCAGCTGAACAGTGCCAGGTGATGCAAAAGAACAGCCAAATAATAGACGTTTACCATATCAGAAATACATATAGACTATCAAGATTTTTCAGTATTATTAAAGATCAGATTACAAAATGCCTTTATTTTGAAGATGAAGAAACTGAGGCATAAAGAAGTTAAGTAATTTACCCAAGTTAACAAAGCCAGCCCTTTTTACTGAAATTGGGTATACTTGCCACTAAACTTTTCTGGTGACACAATTTCTGCTCTATGTAGAAAATTCGGGAGAGTTTGGCTAAGAAGCAACTCAAACAGGTTTATAAACCATGTAATAACTTCCAATTTTATGAAGAATGTTAAATTAATCATTATAAAACTTTTATAAGTGTTTGGAAGACCACAAGTTATTACCCTGTGAATTGGTGGAAAATTATTCTTCATGCCTAAATGGTAAACATTATCTTTAGAATACTGATACCCTCTGAAGGAATGCTGAAGTGGTTAAAATGATCCAGCTAGACCCAAAGGAAGGCAAGTCGTCATACCACAAGGACACCTGCACCTCCATGTTTATTGCAGCTCTCTTCACAGTTGCAAGGGATGGAATCAGCTCAGATATCCATCAATAGATGACTGCATTAAAAAGTGTGCTGCATATATTCACGATATATTTAACAGAAAAGAAGAATGAAATTATGTCATTTGCAGAAAAATTAATGGAACTTGAAATCACTATTTTAAGCGAAATAACTCAGACTCAAAAAGAGAAATACCACATGTTCTCACTTATGTGCAGGATCTAGATCTACTTTAAGGGGAAAAAAATGTGTGTGTGTGTGTGTGTGTGTGTGTGTGTGTGTGTGTGTGTATGCACATGCGCACAGTGCTGCTCCACATTCTCTGAGGACCCAGGTTCAATCTTTAGCACCACAAAGATGGAAGAAAGACATGGCAATCCACTCCCAAAGCAATCCTGAAAAAATTAGTCACTGAAAATCCTATGATAGTCGCTATGGGTCAGACCTGACTGGATGACACCTAACAACAGCAAACACACACACACACACACACACACACACACACACACATATATAATTTAATATATCTAAGATTAGAAAATACAAAGGAATGTATAATGAGGGGCTCATGGGAAAATCAGGAGGGGAAGGATGAGCACTATATGGGAGTAAAGAGGAAGAGAACAAGTGTGAAATACAGGTTGCAGTTCTATGAAAATCCCATAATGAATCTCACCATTCTGTATGCAATCTTAAAAAGTCATATTATACCTCATAAGTATGTATAATTATCTTTACATACTAATCAAACAATTTTTATAAAATGTTTAAGGAGATGCATCCATCAACAATCCTACTTGGTAATCTCACAGTGTATATATGAAATGAATTATCAGTTTAAAAAAAAGAAAACAAGAAATGACTGGATTCAGAGGAAGAATGAATGAGAATCTTGGGGGGATCTGAATCTTGGCAGAATGTGTGTAAAACCTTAAGAAATGTGGAAGAGTAATCTTTTGGGACCAGAAACAGAATGAGAGATTAAAAAGTTAGAGAGAAGAGAAGGTAAGTGATGGATCTGGCAGTTAAAGCTCTGTTACCTGTCTGCAGTTTGTTGTTTGTTTTCTGAACTCCCTAGGATTTTTGTTGTTGTTGTTGTTGTTTCTTTGTTTTGTTTTTTGAAATGGGGTTTTCCTATGTAGCCTGGGCTGGCCTCAAGCTCATGATCTTCTTGCCTCAGCCTCCTGAATGCTGGCATTACAGATCTGTGCCACCATGCCTGGCTTTCCCTAAGACTCTTAATAAAATTTTGTGAAGGCATGATTTCAAGAAATAGGAGAGTAAAATATTTTCTTCTAAAAAGTTTTAAACATAGAATTCTAACTACCAAGGCAAAGTCAAAGAGGCCTAAATAGTTTGCCTCACTATCTCAAATTCCTGCTGAAGAAGGGCAAAATCTGGCTATTCCTCTGAAAGTTCTTATGTGAGATTTCTTATTTTACTTTCTGATTGCTTCACAGGTGCTAGTTTGTAATTTTACAGGAGAATGAAGAATCTGCATTAACAAAATGTGTTTTTATAATGTCTTTTATTTAACTGTCATTATATTTCCTACCTTTCAAATATCATTGGTCTTATGTATTTTATTCCAGAGCCAAAGGTAAAAGTAGCTGTATTGTGAGATGTAGGAAAACTGGAGATCAAGAATTAGAATTATAGGTCAGCAAATTAGGGATAAAGGACTCCAGCAGGTTAAATGATATACCTAGATTTCACCAGGCTAGGAGTATATCATTTATTTGAATGCTAATATTGCAATTGCCTGTACTCCTCAACCTGCTTTTAACCTTTATACTGTTTCCCCACTTCCCTCTGGGATTTTCTGAAATTGTCCCAAGAGCTGCCACATAGGCTCTTTCCCCATCAGTCCTCTATGTCACCACCTCCACTGACAGGGCCTTGTGAGATCCTTGCATGTGGTACTACACAGTCTCTCTCAAGAACTCCAGCAGATCTTTCACTGGTGATGTTGCTCTACCATGGGCCAGCCTCTAGGGAGGGGACACTCTTCTTAACTTGGTCACTCTGTCCCAAGCAGGGACAAGCATTTCTCCCCACTCCTTAAGGCCCAAATATTCTCCAGACCCAGAGAAAAGAAAATACTCCCCACTTACCCGAAAGGTAAGGTGTCTTCTTAAGTCCCTGATGCCTATCCCAGAATCTGCCTCATTCTGGCCTTTTTTTTTTTTTTTTTCAATAGTACCAATCATTTTCTTCCGAAGAAAACTATAATTTTAAGAAATGGACTTGCCCTGTGAGTCCAAGGGAGATGGGGCACCTATAACAGAATCATGCTTCCGACCATGTCTTATAGCTGTAAATGTATGTTGGCACTTTGTGCTGCTATGTTTACCATCGATGAGAACCATCCTTAGCTTCTGTTACACACATGGAGGCCTATCAAAAGGAAGAGATTAAGAATGTTGGCACACCAATTAAGGCGGAGAGTTGCCACTGTGCCCTAGGTGCTAAGTCTAACAGCATTTAGAAGCTCAAAGACAGGGTGCAAGTTCAGAACAATTTCTTCATGATTCCTAATCACCTTTCTAAAGGGCACTGGTAGAGAATTGGAAAGCAGTGTTTCTAATTCTGTGCTAAAGGCATTGACTTAGGCCTGTAAGAAAGCACAGAGCCCCTTGGAGCACAGGGAAAGTTATGACTTCTTGCTGTGGTCACAGCAAGAAGATTGGTAAAATCAAAGGGATTATAAATTGAGAGATGAATGGGAGCTGCCATGTGATCCTGATATCTCATCGAAATGCCTACTTTGAAAACAAAACAAAACAAAAAACTTGAGTTGGAGTTTATCTATTCCACCCCAGAAATGAAATCAGACACCTTCTCATGGCTGAGTCCCAATACTGGTAATCAAATTACTGAGCAGTACATCATCTCAAATAGAAGACTGAGCCTCAGAGTGCCCAGTGTCCATTAGCCATCAAATGATATTGCATTAATAAACCCAAGCAGAAGTATGATATTACACTTTAAATGCATTTGGAGGATTTTTATCGTCATTCTAACCTAGTGAATGTGCCAGCATCATCTCTTTCAACTCTAGGTAAACTAAGCTAGGTATTTACAGAGATTAAGCCTTTCAGGACTAGTGTAGGTTACCATTTAAGGCAATTGTGTAGTTAGTAATAAGCTTGCCTAGGTCCTTAATATTTGCCTTTAAAATGCAATAGGTAAACAGATAGGTAATAGAGAAACAGAATTAATGCCAGAACATTTACTCTCAAAATACATTGTATTATTTTTGTGTTTGTTTATAAATTTTACATGTATGATATAAATTTATTTCTGAGCTGGGTGCAATGGCGCACACCTGTAATCCCAGCAACTCAGGAGGCAGAGACAGGAGGACTGCAAGTTTGAGACCAGAGGCAGTCTGCATAATTTAGTGAAACCCTATCTCAAAAAGTAAAAAAATGGGCTGGGAGTATAGCTCAGTGGTACAGCATTTGCAAAGCATGCAAGCATGAGGCCCTGGGTTCAACCCCAATACCACAAAAAAGTAAAGAATAAAAAATAAAATTAATTTATTGCTGTTTATTTTTTCATTCAGCGTTGTTTTAAGTTTTCTTCATGTTGCTATGTTTAGAATAATTTATTTCCTTCTCACTTATGCATAATAGAAAATGGTATACCCTTCCATTCAGGCACTATTGGTACACTTTAGTAGAATTTTATACTTTTCTTACATATTCAATTGTTGACTTACATAGAAGAGGCTTATTAATATTTTGTTACTACATTAAACAATTTCCATTGCTATCACAAAATACCTTAGGCTAGGTATGAAGAAAAGAGGTTTAGTTTAGGAGGTGCAAGAGCATGGCACTAACATCTTCTCGGCTCTGGTGATGTCTCTTTAGCTGCACCACAAGGTGGATGGTGTGATGAGAACACATGCAAGAGGGCGAGAAGGAAGCCAGAGAGACTGGGAGGGGCCAGCCTTGCTCTTGTATAATAACCTCTCCAGCAGCACCCACAATGACTCACTTGGCCCCGTCTCTTAAGGCTTCCACACCACTGCTCTGTGTCACCACACAGAAGTCTGGGGACCAGACTTCTAACACAGAGGCCCTTTGGGGATACACTTAAGCCATATCCAAACCATAGCAGTTACTGTTCTAAGCAATCTTATATTCTAATCATCAAAAAAGGAGCACTACAGATTTTTATATGTTAATCTCATATTTACCTCTTATTTCTTTTTATTTACTTAGTTTTAGGCTTATATTTTATTGGTCAAGACATATAGGGTTTGTGTCAATAATAAGTGTCCTTATCTTATTCTTGATTGCTGAATATAAAGGGAATGCTTCTAATGGTTTTCCATTAATATGATTCTTGTTATAAATTTTTGATAACTGTCAAAATAATGAAATTCTCTTTCATTTCTAGTTTTCTTAAAGAATTTTAATCAAAGCCTTATTACTTTGTATCCCACCATTTATAAATTAAAAAAAATTATCAGATAGTCATTGATTTTATCAAATTATTTTTCTCCATCTGTAGAATTCGTCCTATGATTTTCCTCCTTTAAAACCTTCTTGGTCACGATGTATTGTTATTGTATGTGTTATTCTTTCTTTTCTTCCCTTATAAGGCTTGGTATGAAGACTAGACAAGCCTTACAAAATGAGTTAGGTTGTCTCTAATTGGGATTAATTGGAACTCATGGCTTTCTTGTGAACCTTACTTACAAAACAGGATAGACTTAGCCATTACAATATGTTTTTCTTTTTTAAAATAACTGATTAAATTTTCTTAGTTCCTATTAGTTTATTCAAATATTCTTTCACCTTGGGTAATTTTGAAAATTTTATCTTTTTTCAAAACTTATTTCTGTTTTATCAAGTTTCAAATTTACTAACTTGTAGTAGTTCATGGTATTCCTTCACAATTTAAAAAAGTTTTGTTATTCTTTTGACTATTTTTACTTTTGTTGTTCAGTATATTGTTTATTCACATTATTCTTCATTCTTCTCTTGATTAGGCTTTTCATTTAGTTCTAAGTCTTGAAATTTTTCATATGGTCTTCTTAATTTGTTTATATCAGTTACTAAGAGACAATCCAATAGAATGGGCAAAGTCTCAAGAAAAGGCACTCAGCACATATAGTATTAGTGTATGTTAATATTTTCATATATGTCCATTGACATTTAAATAACACAGTACTGTCCTTCTTTAACCTAATGGGTTGAACTTATTTACAGTGTTTATCAGGAGAAGGACCTGACAACCCACTCCCAAAAAACAATCAGCCATTGAAAAGCTTATGAGTAGCAGAGAAGCACTAGCAATAGTGCCAGGCATGGCACAGTGTTGTAGTAGTGTTTCATCTGGTGTACGTAGGGCTGCTATGAATTAGTCATGACTTGATGGTACCTAACAACAACAACAGTGTTTATCATTATGATTATTGCTGTCATCTTTTGGGTCATCATTTTACTCCAGCCATTGCTGAAGCAACACATATGTACATTTAAACTGACAATACATCTTCTCAACTGCACTATGGCTCTCTTGCTTTTTACTCTAGGTTTATTACTACTTCCTGGTACATCTGTAAGAACCTTCCACCATTATGACATATAACCAAACTAAGAAGTACAAAGGAATCAGCACTCATGGGTAAGACATGGTCAGTGAAGCGTATGAGCTATTTTAGATACCTTGAGTAGGCAGTTCTGAAGTACATTCTACATGATTGCTCAAAAGTCCTCAGTGGACTGAATCTCTGTTGTCTGCGCTATGATGATGAGCTTGACCTTTAAACTGTCTTTCCTTTCTTATTTATTTCACTCTTCCCAGTCCCCTACTCCTGCTCCTTGAGATTCTTTTCCAAAGTAAATTGTCTGCATGAAAGCTTTGTTTCTGCCTTTCTTCTTTGAAGGAAAGTAGAATAAGACATCAGGCTTTCTTCCTGGGTTTTCTTTTCCTCTTTTCCTTCCATCTGTTGGATAATCAAATTTTCTTCTGTTTTGAAAGTTATTCATTCTACTTTTGTTCTGATGGCTATTACTGAACTTAAGGGAAATATCTAAAGTTTATTAATATTTTAGTCTTCCCCAAAACATTAATAATCTTAACTTGTTCTTATCACACTTTGATTTACACCCATATTCCTCAAGCTCTTACTTATTTCATTTAACATTTTAACCCCTGATTCATATAGATTGAGTGGGCTTATTTGTAGGAATTTCTCATTTAGATATTAATGAGGTCCATAATTCTTTACTCATTTATTATATCATGCTGCATACTCAGATTCATCTCTCTTTTTCCTGGAGTATGACCTAGCACAGCTATTTCAAAAAGGATGTATGAGAAATTTTCTGAAATATTTATTTATTCTCACATATAAATTACACTTTAGCTGAAAAAATTCTAAGTTTAAATGTATTTTCTTTTTAAATTTTGAAAATATAACTCTTGTTGTTGTTGTTAGGTGCCGTCGAGTCGGTATCCGACTCATAGCGACCCTCTGTACAACAGGGGAAACACTGTTGTCAGTGCCTCTCTGTTGCTCATAGGGTTTTCAATGGCAGATTGATTTTTGGGAGGGGGTTGCCAGGTCCTTCCCCCAAGCCTACAGCTTCTGGTGTTCCCAGGCGGTCTCCCATCCAGGTACTAACCAGGCCCGACCCTGCTTAGCTTCCGAGATCTGACGGGATCAGATGCCACTGGGCTACAGCTGCAGGCTAAGTTTAAATGTATTTTCTTTTTAAATTTTGAAAATATAACTCTACTGTCTTCTTTTAACAAATAATTGCCATTGAAAACTCTAATGCCTATATGATTCTTGATTTTTTTGTTTGTTTGTTTGGTTGGTTTTTTTGTTTTGAGACATTCTCACTGTGTAGCCCAGGCTGGCCTGGAACTCACTATATAGATCAGGTTGGCCTTGACCTCACATCAGTCTTCCTGACTATGTGTACTGAGTGCTAATATTAGAGGCAAGTGCCATCCAGCCTAGCTCTTGATTTATTTTTTTAATGGGAGCTTTTAAAAATTTTTTTGTGTTTTTGTTTTGTTGTCTCTGGAAACTTAGAATTTTCCCTCAGTCTTTTTGATATTGTTAAATTTTCTTCTAATTTGTTTTGTTAAATTTATTTTTATATTCAGTTTTTTCTTTTTTTATTGTTGTTATTGGTAGGTGCTGTGAAGTTGGATCCAACCTATGTATAACAGAACAAAACCACTTCCCAACACTGTGCCATACACATGATCTTTTTTTGTTTGAGCCTATTGTTACAGCCACTGTGTTTCTTCATTTTGAGTTGTACCACATCAGCAAATGGAGGTTCCAGCTTTACTCCATTCCCATTATTAAGGTCAACTCTACTTTGAGGAGGCAACTCTTCCCCAGTCATTTCTTGAATGCTTTCCAGCCTGGGGCTCATTTTCTGGCACTACATTTGACAGTGCTTCCCTGCTCTTCATATGGTTTGCAATGGCTATTTGTTTCAGGAGTGAGCTGCCGGGTCCTTCTCCCTAGTGTGTCTTAGTCTGGAAGCTCTTTTTTTTTTTTTTTTTTTCATTGTTCTTGTTGTTGTTGTTGTTGTTGTTAGGTGCCGTCAAGTCAGTATCCAACTCATAGTGACCCTCATAGGGTTTTCAATGACTGAGTGCTTCGGGATTGCCTTGGGAGTGGATTGCCAGGTCCTTCTCCCATTTTTGCGGTGCTGGGAATTGAACTCTGGGCCTCAGAGACTGCAGTGCAGCACTCTACCCACTGAGCTAAATCCCAGCCCGTTCTTGTTGTTAGGTACCATCAAGTCAGGTCTAACTCATGACCACCTTATGCACAACAGAACAAAACACTACCTGATACTATGCCATGCCCAGCACTATTGTCAGTGCTTCTCTGCATAGGGGTTTTGATGGCTGATTATTTTCAGGAGTGGGCTGCCAGGTCCTTGTCTCTAGCTTACAGCAGCTGGTATTCCTAAGCAGTTTCCTATCAAAGTATTAACCATGCCCAACCCCTACTTAGCTTCCAAGATCAGACAAGATTGGACACCAGGGTGGTATGGCTATAGACATTTTTTTATCAGAGTATATTAATTATAGAAAATAATAGGTTTTATTATGATATTTTCATACATATATATTTAATATACTTTGATCATATTCTCTCAACTGTTACTACTCTCTTCTTATTTATCTTTATCTCAAAATTCTCACGTTTCTTAGAGATCTTGTTATTTTTCACGTTAATCTCTTTATTTGCACAAATGACTAACTTGGTTAGTAACATTTTACCTGGAATAAAAGATTAGGCCTTGGCTTGGTTATTATAGAGAATATATGTTTGGGATGTGTGTATGTGTATGTGAAAAAGTAAGAAAAGGAAGAGAGGGGTAAAAGGAATGAAGAATGTACATCCTTTTTTTTTTTTTTTCTTTGTGTTGCTGGAGATCAAACCCAGGTCCTCACACATGCAAGTACTCTAGCACTGAGCTACATCCTCAGTCCAGAGACTGTATGCTTTAAATTAGGTTCTGTTATTTCCTATTTTACCTTTCAAGGATCCACTTCTCCTTTGGAATATTCTCAATTTCTCCACTACAGGCACAGTTCATGTCTCAGAACAAATGCTTTTGTGATTTCCTTTCCTGTTCAGGAAAGAAAGGATGGGAGAAACAGTCAGGGGCCTATGAACACTAACCACTCCAACTTACCACTCCAGTTAGGGCTGGGCTCCAGCTTCTAGGTGATAGCAATGCTATCGTTGCCTATCCAGAAGTTGTTGCTAACTTCTTTGGAACATAGGCAAGTGTTGTGCTCTTGGGAACACAAGTATTATACTTTGAATTAGCAAAACTCCCCTCTGAAACCTATGAATGCCACACGTAAGCCTACCTGAGAAGTCCACCCCCTAGCTACACCTGATTATGGCCACCTTCCCTACTGTGGCTGCCACTCAAGAAAATTCTCAACCAGACCCTGGGTAATTACTGAGTCTAGTTTATATCACCCAGAATTTAAAGTAGTTCAGGAAAGCTATTCCTCTTGGCCTCCCTTTGTCTATATCGTATCATTGTGCTTTCTGGATACACCTGCTCCATGGTGGTATGTGGGCAGACTGAGAGAATTTCTTCCAGAGAATGGAGGAAGAGATTCTTTGGCTTGGGCATTTGTCTCACTTATTGAACATTAAATGTGCCTTCCTATCTCCAGGCCAAAACCAAGAGAGCAAAAGGTGATTCACATGTTTACTTTTGTCACTTTTTACCTCTGTCCCCTACATCTTCTTTCCATTAATTTCCAGGCCTGAGAAAGGTGGAAGATGTTTTTTGACTTCCACATCATAATCCTTTGCTTGACATTGCTTGGTATTTTCTCATCTTAATATAAAAGCAAAAATCCTAGCCCCTTGCTTGCTGTGTAACATTGGGAAAATTACATAACCTCTCTAAGGCCACTTTGTACATAAGTACAAGCAGTTTGTGCTTTTCACAGTTCTGATATATACACATTTCAGTTACCACAGTTTCTGTTAAATAACACAATGCTCCAATAAAACACAGTTCAAATTTGGATTATCACACTCTATGAACTGTGAGTAATTGCCTAAATTACAAACTGTTACTGGTTCTTCAGTCCTCAGGTCACTATGTAAATAACAATGCCCATCACCATTAGTAACCAGTTGCATCACTTTTTAAAAGTGCATCAGTGATTAGTAGCCATGCATCTGTTATCCTGTTCACACACAGGCCGAAGAGCACATAGTTGGTGTTAAATCCTTGGCTCCCAGTGATAAACCTATGTGGCATTTTTTAAAAATAGATAATCCAAAGAAGAAATTGGCTAAAATGATGAAATGTAGCAAAGAAATGAGAAGTGTTAATGTTGGAAATATAGTTTACATGGAGCCTAAATGGAGTTATGGGAGAAATAGCTGATGCTGGCAAGTTTGACATGGCTACCATCTGAGAGACCCTAGATGTGTAACCAGAAGAACTGGTCAAAGTCAGATTTAGCACAAAGAATGAAAGAAGTTGTAATGAAAAAGATGAAAATGTCTCAGTAAAGTGATGCTTACAAAAGCTTCATATTAAAGGAAATCTTGGACATATTTTGAGGCATTGAAAGCACAGAAGATGAGATAGTGTAATAAGCCCATCCAAACTTAGAAAAGAGTAAAAACAATTTGCAAACACACACAAAAGAAGATGCCTACTTTGTATTGTAATTTATATGACAGGAAAATGAGGATGAGACTATTCAAACTATTGATTGTTTTTTTTTTCTTAAAAAGAAATAAAATAATTCTCTGTCTTTGATGCTGTATATCACTATATGCTAACTTATCTATTTTCTACATTTTTAAATTTGCCTACCAGAGGAATTTTTAAATTTTTGACAAATTTTTTTTTCATGGGGGGAGCAATTGTAATTTTTTCCCCATAGATTATTAAGATTATTACTTGATCCAAGCTGGTCTGTTCAGTGCAGGACAGGCCAATTAAGTTGACAGAAAATGACTTTATTCTAAAAGCTGATGAGAAATGGAGTACTCCTTGGGGCCAGCAAGGGGTTGTAATGGAGATATTTAAGGAAAAGGGAACAAAAGGATGTAAATAAAATCCAGAAGATTTTTGAATTGCAAGCCACAGGCAGCAAGAGGGTCAGCTCTCTCCTGTTGATGCTATGCAGACCTCCTGAAGTTCCGGCTAACAGTTTCTCCTTAGTATATGTTCTAATTATTAATGAATGTTTACAGTTATTCCTTCTCATTTTGAGTCATGCCCCATCAGCAAATGGAGGTCCCTGAGGCTTTATTCCATTTCTGTCATTCAAGTGAACTCTACTTTGAGAAGGTAACTGTTCCCCAGTTGTCTGTTGAGTACCTTCCAACCTGTGGAGCTCATTTTCTGGCACTGTATCTGACAGTGCTTCCCTGCTATTCACAGGGTTTATAATGACTCATTGTTTCAGGAGTGGGCTTCCATGTCCTTCTTGCTAGTCTGTCTTTGTGAGGAAGATCATCTGAAACCTGTCCAGCATGGTGACTCTGCTGGTATTTGAAACACTGGTGGCATAGCTTTCAGCATCACAGTAACATGCAAGCCCCCACAGTTCAGCAAACTGACAGACACATCGTGAGCTGTACATTAACAGACCATGTGCTTCCTTCCTGCAAGAATTCAGGTTGCTTAATGGCTCTGTTTGCAACCACTCTGAGTTCTGTGACAGCACCTAATTAATAACCACAACATTAAGTTTCAGCAAGCCTTTATTTTCTAAAACTACAGAATTTCAATATGGAGTTAATGCTGCTGCAAGATCCCTTTGCAGAGTTTCAGCTTGCAGAGTCCTTTTAAAGACTCAAGCTACTACAAAAACAGAGATTGTTGCATGCTAAAGGAACATATAGGATTGTTGGGCAGATTAAGTAAAACTATGCATATCAACACTGAAAATGAGATCTGGTATGTAGTAGGCTGGCAATGAATGTTTTCTGTTTATGTGACTACTACTGGTTGCTTTATATTTAGGAATTTGGGGGAGCTGGGATTATCTGACCTACTTTGGAATTATAATTGAATAGTTTATTAATTATTGGAAATTATTTAAAAATATGTATTCCAAACTAAAAATCTAAGTATTTCCTACAGGTAAAAAAGTGATAACTATGTTCCCTCCTCCAAAACAGCCACAAACTATATGAGCCATTCATGGAGGGAAATGTTGCATTTATGGGTATGTGAATCAGGAAAGCATAAAGGCATTCAAATACATTATACATAAGATATTATTGTTTCATTTCCTTATTTTTCCTATCTCTAGCTTTTCCACTTGACAATAGAAAGGGTCACATTCTTTTAAATTTTGCCTTAAGGGATTAAAGAATAAATATTCCGTTAAGTTCATTTGGGGAACTATTAGTGAAAGTACCTGTAATGCTTACAAAGAGATGGGCTTTTCAAAGCACTCAGCATCAGCAAGACTGATTCTTATATGGAGAGCCTGAGGACCCAAGAAAAGCTGTAGAAATAAAGAGAGTGGTAACTGTGTACTAGTTACCTGACTGTTGGTTCTATATTAAAGCTAGAGGCATAAAATATCCACTGACTGAATTTTTTCAGTACAAGATCATGTGCTTTGATAACAGGACTGCCTGCTGATGAATGAGAATTTCTTGAGGGGCAGTTTGTGAGTCTTGAAAAACAGTGTACCTGCTATTAAATCTAGGTAGGCTCCTGAGCTGATGAATAAGTGTGCATGGCTGGGATCAGTTTTTGTCTTAAGGGAGAAACCAAATTGATTTAACCTTTCAAATTGTAAACTGCTTGTGAATAGATGTTCTAAAAGAAGCAGTTGAGCTAAGACTGCAACCTAGTGGTGAGTTTGTGATTGAAAAAAAGTGGCTGCATTCATTTTAGATCATTGATAAATGAGACGTTTCCATTCAAAGTGAGAATGAACAAGGAAAGAAGTGTGTTTATTCTCTTCTTGCCTTCATATTGTGTTGGAAGTGAGCTACAGTGAAACAATGGCTGTGACCAGATCCTTGAAGCTATTAATTTTGTCATTTTTTCTACTTTATCTGAAGCTTCTGCCTGATTCTCTTTGTTTCTTTAAAGATGAAGACCTTCACAAGACCACTATAGCCTATTTTCTCACACTGGTTGCACTAATTTACTCATTTAATCAGTTCTACTTTATGGGAGATTTTTATTTGCTTTTATTTTTGTGGTTGAAGTAATGCAGATCATGTTGTTGTTAGGTGCTGTCTAGTCGGTGTCCATAGCGACCCCATGTATAACAGATGAAACACTACAGTTGTACTTCTGTGCTGTTCATAGGATTTTCAATGGCTGTTTTTTGGGAGAGGGGTAGAGAGGAGCAGGCTGCAGGGTCCTTCTCTCAAGCCTACAGCCCTTGCTGTTCCCAGTTGATCTCCCATCTAAGTATTCACCAGGCCCAACACTGCTTAGATCTGACGTGATTGGATATCACAGTGGTACAGCTGCAGGCCAGTTCAGACCATATTCTTCTCAAATCCAAGTAACTTTCTTAGTGGTACTGGGGAACAAAACGGGGCCTTGTATATGATAGGCAAGTGCTCTACCACTGAAGTACATCCCCAGTTCCAAGTAACTTTTTCATGTGACATGATTATAAATGTCATTCTCACTATTCTTTGACTCAACAGTAGTATTCAGCTTGCAGGGTCCTTTTAAAGACTCAAGCTACTGCAAAAGCAGAGATTGTTGCATGCTAAAGGAACATATCTTATAGGATTGTTGGGCAGATTAAGTGAAACTATGCATATCAACACTGACTATGGGATCTGGTGTGTATGAGGCTGGCAATGAATGTTTTCTGCTTATGTGACTACTACTGGTTGCTTTCCCCCACATGTCTGTCAGTTTGCCGCACTGTGGGGGCTTACATGTTGCGATGAGGATGAGAGCTCTGCCACTGTAACCTCGGACATGAGCAAGGTTACCCATGGTGGACAGGTTTTCAGCTGAGCTTCCAGACTAAGACAGACTAGGGAGTAGGACCTGGCGAGCCACTCCCGAAACAACTAGCCATTGAAAACCCTATGGATAGCAAAGAGACACTGTCAGATATAGTGCTGGAAAATGAGGCCCCCAGGTTGG
>VMDO01012349.1:0-62613 GCA_007922755.1 Pedetes capensis | reverse complement strand
TCTCCACTCTATGCAACCTACTATACCTGATCTGTTTTCTGAGGAAACAAACCAGAGAATGGTCTCGAGTAGTAGAATAAATGTCAGACATACAAATTTCTGCCATAAGTCAAGCTCACCTCCATTTGCCGGATGGTTACTATACAGTATTTGAGCTAGGTAATTACTTCTTGCTGTGGGGGAGGGTATCTTTTACATTGTAGGATATTTAACAACATCTTTGTCTTCCAACTGATACCAATAGCACCCCCCTCACATACAGTTATTTTAACCAAAAATGTCTCCAGATATTGCCAAATGTCCCTTGGGGTTCAAAGTCATCCAAGATTGAGAAAGTGACAATCTAATGTATCACAGCCCACTCTCCTCCTGTATTTGCCTGGATCTTGGCCTTTTATGTGCCCAGTCCTCTTAACACTGAGCAATTTCTTGACCCTGAAGATAATTTTATGTGGTTGACCTAGGCATTCTTTTAAATTTTGAACTTGTGTGCTGATGTCTCTCTCTTGGCCTGAACATAGCTTGCCTTAACATGCAGCCAATCTTTAGACAGTGGGACCTATCAATAGGTTGACTTCCATGACATGTGTGTCTACAACATCTGCTTAGAACATCAAAGAAAGACTTATTATACCATCATCTGGGAGGAAAAAGATATAATTTTTGCTGCCTTCCCTTTTAGTTTCAGTTTGAAAATTACCTTGCTGTTTTTGTGTAACTTTATTTCATGATTATATAAATTAATTAAATAAATTCCTTGAACCTCAATTGACTTCTCTTCAAACAGAAATAATTTCTGTCCTACTTGCTCAAAAGGTTTGCAAGATATAAATGAAATAATCATTATTAACATGTTTTGAAAAGATAAATTTTTTCCCTACAAATAGAAAGGCTGACAATGGTAATACTAGTTCTTATTTCATGGATGTCTACAGCAAGTTACAGGTAGGTAAAGACTGGTAATTCTCAAGCATACTATCCCATTAGTGTAGATTTTAAATTGAACATGAGCTCGTGCCCATTTTTTCTCTCATAGTAGACAATGTGCTGGAATTTTTTTAAATGGGAATTTTGGGTGTCTTTTACTGTTTTTACAACACCAACTTGATGTGGCAAAGTTCAATTCAACAGCCAAAGTACAAAGATCAAATGAAACGTGTGCATTGCCTTGGAGAAAAAAAAATATATTTTGAGTGCCTGCGTTGGTCCCTATAGAACTAGAAAAATCCATACTCAATGCTGAAATTTTTTTTTCTTTCGGTACTGGAGGTTGAACCCAGGGCCTCGTGCTTGCCTGCTTTGCAAGTGCTGTACCACTGAGCTGCACCCCCAACCCAATTTTTACTTTTTGAGACAGGGTCTCACTAAATTACTCAGACTGCCTCTGGTCTCAAACTTGCGATTCTCCTGCCTCTGCCTCCCAAGTTGCTTGGATTACAGGGGTGCGCCACTGTGCCTGGCTCAATGCTGAGTTTTAAGGACAATGCTGTCCTGTGTTGTTAATTCCCTCAGCCCCTAAACATTGAAAAATATTCCTATTCTCTTTTCTGGCCATAGAATATAAAAATAAGGAATACTCACTAGAGGCACCAATGGACACCCTCCAGCATTTGTTAAGCAATGGCTTCTGAGGCAGGCACAGTAACTTCCTGCTTGAGGGAATAGCTACTTACTCACCCCCAACCTGCAAAGCAACTTCACTAGACCCCGGTGCACTGGGTGTATTAGTGTGTGGATGTGTGCCTACTCAGGGTAATGATCCTCTTTGGCATTTGTGGATTGAGAGAACCAGATCATACATTCCTAGATAAGGTTTGTGATTTTGTAAAGAAAGAAGAGATGACATTGTCTTTGTAAAACTCTCTATTCCCAAGATTGATGTTTGAGAATTACCACCTAGAACCTTTGCATATATGAAGTATGACTAGATTTCGTGACACTGCTAATGAAGCAGGAATAGTGAGCACAGCTAACCGATTTGGGCTTTCCAAGAGAAAATGTTTATCTCAAGGTCAGAACCTCACCTCCTTTTTACCCAACTTGGAAGTGAGGAAAATATTTGCATGGTGTTCCGGTGTGTCATTCTTAAGATTGTGAATATTTAAGATAGCAGAGCAAGGGGAAACAGGTCAAAAGATATTGCACATAGTTAAAAGTAGCCAGCACGGAAAATATGTTTGTATTTGGCACTGTGCCTTTCCTCATTCACTCTAATTGGCCATTTGGCTCACTGTGTAAAGCAGATGGCTTTTCTCACCTCTGGGACGTGGGGGTTACTACTCTGCTGCTTGTCCTAAACCACACAAATTGGAGCCTAAGTCAGTTATTTCTACATTTAGACAAAAATTGTCCTTACATCCATGAAGAGATTTTTTTCAATGCAATACACACGCATACATATGGAAAAGAACTGTTCTTTGTTGGGGCTTGTTTTGTGCTTTGTTGTTTTAAATTCATTCATTATCTCCCCAGCTTCCCTTTCTTGGGTGGTGTCAGATGATGCCACAAATCTAACCTTCCATTACACTCCTACTGAGCCAACACAGCTGGATTTTCACCCAACTATGAAGTTTAAATTGGTAACTTCAAATCTGTTCTATAAATTTCAGCTACAGCTGATTTGACCAGAATTTCAATGTTATCTCCATTCCTGAATTTAAAAAAAGGAAGAAAGAAAATGAACCATGCTTTAATGATTTACTTAAGAAAATACGTTAACTATCATAATCAAATTCTTTTTTGCAAAAGAAGTCTCATAAGTATTTTGCTCTTCTTGCATTATTTTACAATTTATTATAGTTATAGAGCCACAAATTTTGCCAATGGATTAGGAGAAACTAAGAAACTGTATATTTATTAGTAGACAAGTACATAATGTGAATATTCTGTTCTAAAGAATAGTTCTGTATTAGAGTATTTGAACTCAAGGAATAAAGGATCAGATTTTGCTTGTAACAGAGCCAAAGATCAGTCACTGTATGTTAGAATAATCTACAGGAAATACAACACTGGTAGGGGGAAATTATATGTCTACAATAATGAGTGAACAGAGTTTAGTATGAGCTAGAAGTTTGAGTGCATTCTCAGAAGTACTTCAGAGAGAATGTTAGCATTTTTTCCAAAAGGATATGACTGTTCTAAGGAAATCTATGAGGTGTCAGTTGTTTTAAATTACTAAATTCTCTCCAAGGACTGTTTCTGTTTCTCTACAGATAACACTAAGCTATAGCTCTACATCTTTGAAAACCTGTTTCATAGCATTGTATCCCTGGGAGTTGCTAAAGACCCTTGTCTGTTTACTCAAATATTAGTGAATCCCATGGAATAAGGTAGTGTGACCTAGACATAAACAATTGCTAAAGGAATTTGGAAAGAAATAACTCCAAGTTATCTTGTAAAGTTGAGAGTTATCTGAGAAAAGCTACTGTAAAATAAGGAAGTTGAATAACAAAATGAAGAAATAAGACATCTGCTGGACCCACTTATTCCGTATTTGGAAGTAAGGAATACTTTGAAGTTCTTATTAAAAAACAGAATTTATATTTTTAAGTGGCAATAAGGATGATTGTGATATTTTGTGTGACCAAAATAGGTATTTTATCAACAAAGACTCTTGACCACTAGACATATTGAAAATGAATTATTTTTCTTTTATTTATTTTTCTTAGTGATTTCTCATGTTTTCTGGTAATATATTCCTAGATTAACTGGTTGTTTTGAGTAACCTAAAAATGATTTTGACTGACTTTCCTGTCATGATGCCATCATTGCTTTTGCAACATGTAGCAAAAATTAATATTTTATTCAAATAGTAAGCAAGAAATGAAAAATAGGAGAATGAATTTTAAAAATATATAAAACATAAAGCTACCAAGAGACATAAAGGATGCTAAACTTTTAAATAAAATATTATATAGCTAATTATTTAGAGAAGAAATTGAAAGAGATTGAATTGTTATTACATCTTTTTATGAATTTTGAGTCATAAAGTCTTCTCAGAATAGTCTATGAAACTATTCACATGTCAAGAGTGTTCTGCTTTGTAAGAGATGCTGTTTTAGAGTTTATTATATCATATTGGCTTAAAATATGACCTCAAAGTTTCTCACAGTAAGATACTACTTAAGACTTGGGAATTGAGAGCAAGGAGAATGAGCAGTACTTGCAGAGGAAATGGGATGTCCAAGAGTTGAGGTCTAAATTGGAATCAAGTAAGCAAGTAGGAATAACAGTATGGATATTAATAATGATACTGAATGGTACTGAATGCTTTATCTATGCTATGTATTGTGCTAGGCTACCTTATATAATTATCACTATGCTTTCTATGAGTTAGGAATTTTTACCATCTAATCATAGGGATTAAGAAGTATATTTTAAAGTGTATTTAGTTTTGGACTTTAGAGCTCAAGTTTTCTACAGTGATCCAAATGGAGGTGCTCAAGAGGCATTTGGACACATGAATCACAACTTCAGAAGAAAAATCCTTCCTGAATATAAAGAATTGAGAGCATTTGGCTTTTTTTTTTTTTTTTTTTTTTTTTTTTTTTTTTTTTTTTTTTTTTTTTTTTTTTTTTTTTTTTTTTTGTCGTACCAGAGGTTGAACCCAGGGGCTCGCGCTTGCATGCTTTGCAAGTGCTGGACCACCGAGCTGCACCTCCTGCCCATTTTTTTTTAACTTTATGAGACAGGGTCTCACTAAGTTACTCAGATTACCTCTGGTCTCAAATTTGTGATCCTCCTGCCTCCACCTCCCAAGCCACTGGGATTATAGGCGTGCGCCACCATGCCTGGCTGGGAACATTTGGCTTATAATTGATCCCTCAAGTAACAAGTGTACATGAGATAAAGTTTCATGCTACTGGATGAGAAATCATCTTTGCATTTTGGTCACTAATAGTAATAACATAAACTTTTGGAAGAGTGGAAGACACAAAATGTATCATGGGGGGGCGGAAATGATGAAATGAATTATTAGTAGACCCTAGAATCTTTTTAGTTAGACTCTAACCAAAACAGCTTACAGTCCCCCAAATTAGATGTTAATGAGGAGCAGTGATGTATGTAAATTGGAGGATCAACATTTATTAGATAGTGATCCCCACAGAAAAACACTTCATTATTTATAAAAATTTGTGTCTTTGTTTTCTTTTACTGAATATTGTGATAGTCTTGGTTTTCATTATTCTGAGACTTAAATAACTAAGCAGCTCTATACTTATATTTGAAAATCCTTTTCCTATTATCTCTTATAACAGATAATAGCATTGCTCAAACATATAGTGATTTAAAATGATCTGGAATTTTTATATCTGATAGAATAAAAGTAGACACTTGTGAATGACATTTTAGTTTTCATTGGTAGTATAACTGTAAAGATGGGGAACTGCATGAAAGTGTTCTTTTCCTAGGTTATTTTGTAGTGGGTACTGTACTTCATTCAGCACAAACAGTTCTTTCTTACTTCTGGTAAATGAAAGTAATACAAATTGCCCATGAAAGAATATATCCCAGAACAGATACATTCTACTGAATAGGAAAGCTTAAAAAAATGAGCACATGTTGGGTCTAGGAGTCCAAGATTAGTTCTTTGGATTTAAAAAAAATTGTTGGCTCTATAATTTTTCTTAAGAAGAAAACTGCATAAAATTGATTAAGAGGGGAAATAAAGTAGAGGGGAAGAGAGGGAAAAGAAACCCTAAAAATATATGATGCAACTATATGACTACATGGGAAATATGGTCCTGTAAAATAAGTAAGTTGATGAATGTGTAAGCAAAAGTGATGTAATAGTTACATAATGGGTATAGCAAAAGTCTTATTACTCTGTGCCCCACCATTTATAAAGGGAAAAATCTCTGTAAAAATAGTACCATCAAGTGTGTAAATATCTTATGTCCATCTAAAAAAATGCAAGAATGGCTTTTTTCACAATCTTTTATACTTCTATACCACTACTTCCAAATCAAGCCACTTAAAAGTAATAAAACTGAAAATTGTCTCTCCCTTTATCCTTCACCTTTGAGAAAAGCTACTTCATTCTTATCTAGTAATGCCAACTCATTTGATGCTCTACACACAGAACCCTTTGGAGCTGTTAGCTATGTGCAGAATATAATATGTCATCCAGGTCAAGACTATCTCTAGAAATGAATCATAGGCCAGAAATGAATAGTAATTTTTCCATTCATAAACTGTGAAGGCACATTTTCAACCACAGTTTTTATCACCATTAATAAGGTCCATTTTCCATCTTATTTTTTGTTACTAATAGAAATCCCAGACACAACCTTACTGCATGAGTCTTCTTTCCTGACTACCTGACATTCTCCCTTTCCTTCTTGCAATGCCCCTTTTATTGTTTTTATGAGTCTTGAAAAGTTTAGCATATTTTTGTTCATTTATTCAACACATATTTGTTTGGTGTTTGGATTTGAATATAAAATGTCCCCGAAGGCTCATGTTTGAACACTTGATCCCAGTGGATGGTGTTCTTTTGGGAGGCTATGAAATTTTTCTGTTGTTGTTAGGTGCCGTCAAGTTGGGTCCAACTCATAATAACCCTATGTACAACAGAACAAAACACTCCATGACACTGTGCCATGCCTGGCACTTTGTCAGTGCTTCTGTGCTATCCACAGGGTTTCAGTGGCTGTCTGTTATGAGATTGTTCTCAGGAGTGGGCTGCCAAGTCCTTTTCCCATTTTTTGCAGTGTTGGGGATCAAACCCAGGATCTCAGAGAAAACAGAGCAGCAATCTACCAACTGGTGGAATCTAGCTGGCAGATATGGATAAGCATGGGTGGGTCTTTGAATATTTTTCGCAGGCTACAAGTTCTGATTGGTCTCTCCCTGCTTCTTTCTGCCAGGATGTGTATAGCTCTTCCCTGCCACAGGTCCTGCCGCCAGCTACTGGGCCATGCCTGATTTGCCACTATTGACTGAGATACTCTAAAACTATGAGTCAAATAAACCTTTCCTTCCTTAAAATGATCTCTGCCATATATTTTGGTTACAGTGATACAAAAGCTAACTGATACATTGGGGTTCTTCTAAATTCAAAAGCAATTATAAGGAATCAAATAAGGTAGCTATCCTGATACTACTTACAGTCTAATAGAGAAGACCAAGAGAAAGCAACTAATTACTCTAAAGAATGATAATAAAATAATGTTGGTAAATGGTTAATGAGATTCCAAAGTAGCCTAGTGGGATCAGGAAAGCCTGCCCAAGAGAAATGCAGGTTTAACTTAGAATCTGCAGGGAAAGGAGTTAGCTAGGAAGAAGCAGGCAGTGGGAATAAAGGAAATGATCTGGACAGAAAGAAAAAACAGTGTGTATCAAATCTCAAGATGGGCTTTTTTAACTTTTACTTTTTAAAGGTATATTTGTTTCTCCTTTCAACTAAATTGAGGTCACATGGACAAAGGGCAAAGTCTATTTTGCACTTCTTCTATCTCCCATGCTTTTAAAGAATATCTCACACTTAGTTACCTAAGAAATGATTACTAATTGAAGTAGAATAGAAGTATACACAGTTGCAAAGGCATGCCAATCATGACTCTTCAGCAAATAATCTGCTTTTTAGATCCAGTTAAAGTTGTCAACATTAGATTCACTGCTTGTCAGGGGAGCATAGAAAGGAGAGTTATGGAAGGACATTAACTATTGTGTCAAATAAATGTAAAATCACTTTCTAGGCTTAAACATTTGACTTATCTAGATTTTTATTTGTGAAATTATTTACTTTTTATGCTCATGCTAGGGTGAGGCAAAGGAATGGATTGAATGTTTTTTAAAAAAAAAATGTTTTTTTTAAAAAAGGTCAGGGGACTAGTAATCAAGCACCAACTAGTGAAAAAGAAGATTCTATCTCTAATTATTTACAATAATGTTTTAGCAATTGACAAGAAATACATATTCTAATTACACGTATAGAATGCTAATCTTCACAGACATAACAACAACAACAAAATAGTCTTTATCCCTTCAAGATCATGGTAAAAGCATATCTATATTTCTGAAAAGAGTCCCAGGAATGCTAAAAAACTAATACCATAAAGAAAACTATAAAACAATTAAGTAAGAAATAAAAATCATTACTGAACAGAGGTAATAGGATATAAATGCATACAAATGGAGATTCATCCTGAGATCGGCTTTGTTGTCGTTTTTAGATGCCATCCAATTGAGTCTGACTCATAGTGGCCCCATGTATGAAATAATGAAACACTCCCCAATTCTGTGCCAGGCACACCACCTTTTTTATGTTTAAGCCCATTGTTGCAGACATTGTGTCAATCCATGTAACTGGTCTTCCTTTTTCTTTTGACCTGCCATTCTCCCAAACATGATGTCCTTCCCCAGGGATTTGTCCCTCCTAACAACATGTCCAAAATATGTAAGATATAGTCCAGACTTCCTGCTTGCAAGGATGAGATACACTATACAGGAGATATTTTAAGGTACTAAAATAACTTCTGTAAATTGTTCCTGGCATTCCATCACAAGACTATACATGACAGGAAATTTTGTACATATGTTGTTATTGTTGTTAGGTGTCATCGAGTCAGTATCTGACTCATAGCGACCCTACATACAACAGAGGGAACACTATTGTCAGTGCTTTTCTGCTGTTCATAGGGTTTTCAATGGCAGATTGATTTTGGGGAGTGGGTTGCTGGGTCCATCTCCCAAGCCTGCAGCACCTGGTGTTCCCAGATGGTCTCCCATCCAGGAACTAACCAGGCCCGACCCTGCTTAGCTTCTGACATCTGATGGGATCAGATGCCACTGGGCTACGACTGCAGGCTTTGTACATATAGCTATTCATAATGGACTGGCTTATTGACTGTGCTTGGCAACAAGTTTCCTCAAATGCCTTTTGCTGACAATACTGTTTTATCCAGGATGTGTTGCCAGCAAGAGTTGTTTATCAGTGTTCATTGGCTTTTTTGCCTTTTCTCCTTTCACTCAAGTTTTGACTAAATTCGGAGTGAGAAGAAAAAAAATCAATATGCATTTACATATTGTGTATCAGAAATATCTTTGCTAAATTATTTAATTTTTATTTTAAATAAACCTGTTTTAGATTTTGTGTTTGAATCTGTATTAATTATTCTGTGATTTATGCATTTCAAAAACATGTGCCCTGCCATGTGTGGTGGCTCATGCCTGTAAATCCCAGCAACTCAGGAGGGAGAGGCAGGAAGATCACGGGTTTCAGACCAGAAGTACTCTGCATAATTTAGCAAGATACTGGTGAGGGTGCAGCTTAGTAGTAGAGCACCTGACAAGCATACATGAGACACTGGTTCAACCCCCAAGTATGTAAATGTTGTCTCTATTTTCATTGATTCAATTGGAACACTATGATAACTTGTACAGACTTAAGGTAATTTTTCTTCTGTTTTTATTCACTTAATTTCTTATTATCTTTGTATGATTTCTGCTTGGCTTTTATAACTCTTGCCTTCATCCACAAATTCTTAAGTTTTCCAAAGACCTCTATTTTTAGTTTTGCCTTACAGATTGAGGACTTTCTTTTTCTACTTGAAATTATGTCAGATATTGATTTTATTTGTAGTTTCCTAAATTCACATACTGAATATTTGTTGGACAATCATGTCTTTGTAGGTACAGCCTTTTACAGTGCTGTGATTGGATGTCCTTTTCTTATTGGTGGTGGTGATTTTCAAATTGTCCTCTCTCTCTTATAGAAGGTTTATTTTGTTTGAAAATTATTCTGAGTTTGTGTCCATTCTTCTTCTCATTACCTGCTAGGTCTCCTGAAGTGTAAAGTCATTTGTGTCTCTCAGTTCATGACACAACTAGTTTCTGAATATATTAGGACATATTGCATTTGTACCTCTCAGATTCTCTATGGAAACACAGAGTCTCTTCCTTACTTAAATCTTGTTATTGTTGTTGTTGTTGTTAGGTGCCATCAAGTCGGTATCTGACTCATAGTGACCCTCATAGGGTTTTCAATGCTGACTGTTTTGGGATTGCCTTGGTAGTGGATTGCCAGGTCCTTCTCCCATTTTTGCAGTGCTGGGAATTGAACTCGGGACCTCAGAGACTGCAGCACAGCTCTCTACCAACTGAGCTAAATCCCAGCCCTACTGAAATCTAGAAGGTATTTAACTGATGCTTAATAAATCCATAGTCTTATTAATAAAATTCAGATTGAAAAAACACAAAGTTGATCACAAACAATAAAATAAATGCTGACCCAACATATGCACTTAGGAAATTACAGAATATGAAAATAAAATCTCATATAAAGAAATGGAAGGCAGAAAAAAAGATACTTTTGTGTTTTCTATTTTATATGTAAAGGATGGACTTTTTCTTAGGACAAATTTGGTACTCTAGATAAAATATTTGACAGTAACATTGAAAATGACTTTAAATTCTGAATTAAATTTTCTTAAGTCTTACTAGGTATATCAATGAATACAGTGACCAGAGGAACCTAAAGAGAAAGGATAACACTGAAGCAACCGTTCCAATTGAAATATTTTTTGAATCATGTGAGCTGGAGTGTGGGAATTTGCTACCAACCAGGAGAACAGAAGAAAAAGGAAAACCCAGAATTAACTATAGGTAGGGAGTAGAACACTACCCTTCACCCACAGCAGGGACCTCAACTGCTAACATATTGAGTGCAAATGTGAATTAAATCTTAAGGTTATCACAGTAAAGAAATAATACAGAAAAAAGTAAATGTCCAAATTGATAAAAACATGCTGGAATTATCAAATGCAGAATGTGTAGGCTCTATCTCTCTATCTATGTATCTATGTATCTATATATCTACGTAAAAGACAAGCTTAAATAAATGCTAATATATTAAAAAACTATGAAAGTAGCAAAGTTTCTTAAAAGGATCCATATGTTTTTTTATGAATGATTAAATATTATTAAAATGACAATTTCAATGAACAGATTATAATTGTAAAGTTACCCTAAATTTAAAAGAGAATCAGCTAATGGAGCATAAATTGGAATAAATTATTACAACTCTATAAAAGAGAGAAAAAGTTAGGAAATATGAAAGAGGTACATAAAACTTGTGCCAAGAATATAATAATATTTCAGGGGGACTAGAGTTTAGCACAATTGGTAGAGTGCTGCTCTGTGCTCTCTGAGGACCTGGATTCGATCCCCAGCACTGCAAAAACGAGAGGGGGATGTGTCCACTCCAGAGACAATCAGCCATTGGAAACCCTTTGAGGGTTTATATGAGTGGGAACCAACTCAATAGGCCCTAACAACAACAGCATAATTACAATCCATAATAACAATAACATTTAAGATGGGGCTTGGTGAATGTGGTTAAGGTATTCTAAGAGTCATGATATGTGAAGGAAAAAGAAAAATATTACTGGAATTTAGATGTTGAAGAGTTTAAAGTGGTTGTCTAACTCACTAAAATGTAATTCTAGAATCTGTGGGTTCAAATACATAGAATTTGTAGACTCCAAATTAATTAATATAAAACCAAATGAGAAAAGCATAAAATTAACTAAAAGAAGGCAATGATGGAGAGAAAATAAACTCATTTTTATAGTATAACGTATCCCAGTGCCATGGTGCATGCCTATAATCCCAGCAATTTGGGAGGCTGAGGCAGGATGATTTCAATTCAGAGGCCAGAGACATCCTGCACACTTTAGTGAGACTCTGTCTCAAAAAAAAAAACAAAAAATTAAAAGGGGCTGAGAGTGCAGCTTAGAGGTGGAGCATTTGCCTAACATGCATGAGGTTCAACTAGCAGGTAATATACAGCTGACACCAACAATGATGTCCCTGGTTCCCCGCCTTCTTCTGAATCCGACTTGAATTTCCAGAAGTTCCCTATCTAAATACCGTTGTAGTCGCTTTTGAATGATCTTTAGTAAAATTTTGATTGTGTGTGATATTAATGATACTGTTCAATAGTTTCCACATTCAGTTGGATCCCCTCTTTGGGGAATAGGTCCAAATATGGAACTCTTCCAGTCAGTTGGCCAGGTAGCTGTTTTCCAAATCTGTTGGCATAAACATGTTAACACCTTTAGTGCTGCATCTGTTTGTGGAAACATCTCTATTGGTATTCCATCAATTTCTGGAGCCTTTTATTTCACAAATTCCTTCAAGGCAGCTTCCACTTCATCCTTCAATACCATTGGTTCCTCTTGAAATGGTTGGTCATCTACCAATTCTTTCTTGTGTATTGACTCTGTGTATTCCTTCCATCTTCTCTTAATGCTTCCTGCATCATTTAATATTTTCTCTCTAGAATCTGTCACTATTGCCACTGGAGGCTTGAATTTTTTCTTCAATTCCTTAAGCTTGAGAAACACAGAACATGTTCTTCTCTTTTGGTTTTCTACCTCCAGCTCTTTGTACTTGTCATCATAATATTTGTTTTTGTCTTCTCAAGTTGCTTTTTGAAGTCTTCTGTGTAGTTCCTTAACTCCATCATGTCTTCCTTTTACTCTAGCTGCTCAATGTTCAAGGGCAAGTTTCACAGTCTCTTTTGACATGTAATTTGGTCTTTTCTCATTTTCCGGTCTTTTTAACAACCTTTTGCTTGCTTCAAGAATGATAGTTTTGATGTCACGCCACAACTCGTCTGCTCTCCTATCTTTTGAGTGTAATGCATTACACCTGTTCTTAAGGTGGTCTCTGAGCTCAGGTAGGATATACTGAAGGTATCTCTTCCTTCATGACAAAAATGGAATAAAGCCCAGGGACCTCCATTTGCTGATGTGACATGACTCAAAATGGCTCTCGTACAGTTCTAATTTTCTTCAGCTTCAGTTTGAACTTGCATATGAGAAGTTGATGGTCTGATCCACAATCAGCACCTGGTCTTGTTCTGACTTTTGATATGGAGTTTTCCCATCATCTCTTTCCACAAATGTAGTCAATTTGGTTTCTGTATGTTCCATCTGGTAAAGTCCATGTGTATAGTCTCCATTTATGTTGGTGAAAAGATGTATTTGCAATGCAAAGGTCATTGGTCTGACAAAATTCTATCATGTGATCTTCAGCATCATTTCTGTCATAAGGCCATATTTTCTAACTACTGAGCCTTCTCCTTTGTTTCCAACCTTTGCATTCCAGTCACCAGTAATTATCAGTATATCCCGATTGCCTGTTTGATCTATTTCAGATTGCAGAAGCTGGTAGAAATCTTCCCTTTCTTCATTTGTGGCCTTAGTGGTGGGGGTATAAATTTGAATAATAGCCATATTAACTGGCCTTTCTTATAAGCATATGGATATTATTCTATCATTGACAGCATTGTATTTCAGGATAGAGGTTGACATTTCTTTTTGATGATGAATGCAATCCCATTTCTCTTTAGTTTGTCATTCCCAGCATAGTAGCCCATCTAATTATCTGACTCAAAATGGCTCATGCCGGTCTATTTTCACTCAGTGATGTCAATGTTTATGTGATCCATTTCTCTTTTAATGATTTCTAATTTTCCTAGATTCATAGTACATATATTCCATGTTCCAATTATTAATGGATGTTTACAGTTGTTTCTCCTCATTTTGAGTCATGTCACATCAGCAAATGGAGGTCCCTGGGCTTTACTCCATTTTTGTCATGAAGGAAGATTCTACTTTGAGGAGGCAACTCTTCCCCAATAGTATTTTGAGTGCCTTCCAACCTGGGGGGCTCATTTTCTGGCACTATATCTGACAGTGTTTCTGTACTGTTCATAGGGTTTTCAATGACTAGTTGCTTTAGGAATGGTTCCCCAGGTCATACTCACTAGTCTTACTCTGGAAGCTCAGCTGAAATTTTCCACCATGGGTGACCCTGGTGGCATCTGAGAGACTTGTGGCATAGTTTTCAGGCTTATCGCAACATGTAAGCCACCACAGTGTGCCACACTGACAGACATGTGGGGATAAGCTAAAATATTTAATTTTAAATGAAGTATCATGGAATATAAATAGATTTTTTAGAGATAAATAAGATCTTTTAATAAAGAAGAAAACTTTAATTAAATCGGAGGAGAAAATAATTATAAATTTGCCCTTGCCTTATAATATATCCTTACAAATATATAAAGCAAAATTTGGCAGGTATGCAAGACTAAATAGACAGGTATACAAGGATACTTGAGAAGGATATGAGGATAAATAGACACATTCCTATTACAGTGACAACTTTTTATACACTATTTTAGTAACTAAAAATCAGACCAAAAAATTCCAATGATATAAAAGATATTAAAGTAATAAATTTTGTATGATTTATTTATACAGAACCCAGAAAACAACAAAGAACATGATTTTTTAAATACCAAGGCAAAAAATAAATTCCAAAAATGTTAAAGAATTGATGTTATTATGCTACAAAAGCTGAAAAGTGTAACCTGAACACTTGAAAATAGTGAAATATAGTTTTAAGTAATGCATAAGTCAAAAATGAAATAATATTTGAAGTTAGAAAATAGTCTAAATTGAGTGATAATGAAAACAATAAATAATCAAAATTGTAGAATAAATAAAAGCATTTCTTTGACAAGCATATATAAATAAAAATGCTATTAATACATTTTCTCTTTAATGAATTTCTTATCTACTGTTTTTCAATACTGCAGTGTTGAACTCAGAGACTCACACATATGAGGCAAATACATTACCACCGAGCTGTACCCCAACGCCCTTTTTTATTTTTTCGAAACAGGGTCTTGGTAAACTGCATCATCTGCCTCTAGCCTCAAACTCATGATCCTCCTGCATCCATCTCCTGAGTCATTGGGATTATAGGTATGTACCACAGCACCTGGCTCCTTATCTAGCTTAAGAAGTTAAAAAGGTAACATATAAGCATAGGAAAAATGGAAGAAAATAATAGAAAAATGTAACAAATAATGAAATAGAAAATAGAATGATACTAAGGAGCCTCAAAGCCAATAGTTGATTTTTTAAAAGATTAATACAATTTTCAGAATTGAGGCAAAATTGTTTAAAGAAAAGAAATGTGTTGGTCACTTGCTGTCACTATGACAAAATACCTGAGACAGAGAGCTTAAAAGAAATATGGTTTGTTTAGATTCAGAGTTTTAGAGGTCTCAGTTTATGGTTGGTTGATGCCATTGCTGTTAGGACCATGGTGGGCAAAAAACATCATGTCAGAGAATGTGTCATGGAGCAAAGCTGCTGGTCTCATTGCAGCTGGATAGGAAGGAAGCAGGAGGGGCTAGGGTTCCAATATTCCCTTCAAGTGCATTCCCACAGTGGCCTAACTTCTGTCTATGAGGCCCCATTTCCTAAATGTTCTACCACTTCCCAACAGCACCCCAGGCTAGTGACCAAGGTTTTAAAATATAGACCTGTGGGGGACATTTAAAATCCTAACCACAAAAATAATGATATTATTTTTAGAAATGAAAATGGGAATACCCTGATGATACAGAGTAAAAAGACAGACTATTGAAACGATAATATGACCACAGATTTAGATGGTTTGAATGAAATCCCTGAGAAACTTAACTTATTTATAACTACTTAATAAGTTGAATCCACGGTTTTAAAACTCTACCTTAAGAAAATTTCAGAACCAGACTGTTTCATTTTTCAAAAATTTAAAGTTGAAATAATTCAATTTCTTAAAACTTTTCCTGAGAGCAAAGAAGAAATACAACATTAAGCAAGCCAAACCCAGTAATGAACACAAGTGATAAAATACTTTAATCATGTTAGGTTTATGATAAAAACTCAGAATTATTTAATACTAAAATAACAAATATAGAATAAAGAAAATAATAAGTTAATTTAACAGATTAAAGGGAAATGATTCTATGCCCATTTCAATTATAGAGAAAAAAAAACCATTTCCTGTAATTCAGTATCAATATAGTTATCATTTGTATCTAAATGTTTTCCAAAGGTCATGTATCTGAACTTTTGGTGTCCACATGGTGGCATTGTTTGTGGAGGCTAAGTGAACTTTGGGGAATGAGATTTCTAGATTTGCAGAAAAGATTCCCTGGGGCCTTTTGGAGGTTTGGAACCCAAACCTGTGGCTTTCTACTTCCTGATCACCAAGATGTGAGGTTCTATATCATGGCCCCCGCAATGCCTGCCCTGCCACCATGGCTTCTGCCTCTATGGATTCAAATCCTCCAACGTTGAGCCCCCAATAAATATTTCTCCACATAAGTTTGCTTCAATAGCTTTCTCTGTCACAGTGATGCACCCGTTAACTAATACAGTACATGACTTTAAAATGCTTAGCAAATTTATGTAATGAAACTTCTCTAGCATCATAGTAGGTGGTAAAATTCTAAACCATTTCCTTTAATTTCAGGAACAAATCAAGGATGCTATTTATCATTACTTCTATCGAACCTTTTACTGAAGGTTGTAGCTAATAAAATGCTTTGAGAAAAAGAAAATAAAAGTGTAAGCTTTAGAGAGAAACAAAAAGCTATTATTCCTGGATGATATAATTATACATGAAGATATTATTAGATACAAAAGAGGGTTTAAAAACTTTTCTAGATGAAAATAAATATGTGAAATTAACTCAGCTTCTATTCATCAGCAAATTAAGAATATATAACACTGACTAAAAAATAAAAATATATGTAAAGTGCAGTTTGTGAGTGACACTTTTAAGGAGAAAATTATGGAATTTTATATACTAAAGAAGATGTATAAATGAAGAGAAACACAGGGATCATGTACTGACAGTTTAATAGCTTGAAGATATCAGTACTCTTCAACAATTTTTTATGTATGTGTGCATATGTGTGTAAGTGGAAATGTTGAAAGGAAGATATTATTTCAATTTTCCAAGGCTGTTCACTGCACAAACATCCTTGAAATGATAGTGTGGATCAAAAGCAGTAAGAAGTTGTGAAGAAACACAAGAGGCCTGTAAAGAATTGTTTTTCAAAAACATATAATGAATAATTCTTGAAAAATTTCCTAGGTATGTGTTATGGAATATGATTTAACCCTAATTCAAAAATGATATAAGTATTTTAAAGTAGTAAATATAAAGAGCAAAACTATAAATTTTAGAAGAAACACAATGTAAAATTATGACCTCAAGTTTAGAAAGATTTTTTAAGATGCAAAAATTGCATCTTATTATGTTGAATTCTAGAAAGTTATAAATACTGAACAGTTTTTAGGTAATGAAGTTGGAAATCTGTGTTCCTAAAAAGAAAATATAGACTATTCTGGGTTCAAATTAATGTAAGTGAAAAATATTGATAAATTTGACCATAGTAAGATAATTTTTATTTATCAAAATGTATCATATAGAGAATAGAAGACAAGGTATAAACTAAGAGCAAATATTTGTTACATATGTGTGAATAAAGTTGAAAAGAATCCAGAATGTATAAAGAATTACTACAAATCATTAAGGAAAAATTTCAATAGAAAAATGGGCAAAGATTTGAATAGAGGAACCTAAATAGTCAGTATCCATATGAAAAGATTCTCAACCTCATTAATAATAGGGTAATTGCATACTTAAACCATTAGGAGGTACTGTTTCACATCCACTAGATTGATAAAGATTTTAAAGTCTGAACTGGGTATGGTGGGCCATGCATATAGTCATAGCACTTGGGAGGCTGAGGTGGGAGGATCATGAGTTTGAAGTCTGGGCTACATAGCAAGGCCTGTCTCAAAACAAATAAACAAACAAACAAACAAAATAATAAAAAATCTGACTATAGAGAACATTGATCTGAATATGAACTAACAGGTGTTTCCATGTATTGGCTAATAACAGGTCTAAATTAATGCAAAAAACACAATGATCATAACTAGAATAGATGACTAATAGTATATTAACACAATGTAATACTATATAGTGGTGAAATAAACCGCTTCATTTCTCTAAGTGGAGAGATCTAAAAAGCAATACTGCATCAATGATGTCTCATTGACTAAAAAAATCTGGTTTCATTTATGTAAAGTTGAACATCAGTCAAAATCAAACAATATATTATCTAATAAATGCAAACTTCTGGAGATTCTTTGGTTGTTGGGGAGAAAAACCAAGATATCCAATGAAGGGAAGATCCACAGGGATTTCTCAGCATACAGGGATATTTTCTTTACTTAGCTGTAGATGTACAGTTGTATTTTTTTATTCATTCAATTTTTCTTATAATTTATGCACTCTTCTGAGTATATGACATATATCATTTATAGTATTTTTCCTTGAAAGGACTTTATTTGATCTACTAGCTAAATGGCCATTGTTTTGAAGATCTTAGACATGAACATTGAAAGCTTAAATATTCCCAACAGTGACATATAAACCTTTCATATTGCAATACTAAGCATTTATTTTTAAATCTTAATTATGACTCTCTTTAAAGATAAATTAAGACCCAAGAGGCAATCGTATAATAGAAATCATGAAATGTCTTCAAGATCACTCTACAAATTGATCAAAGAGATGAAAACTTTTGCAAGCACTTCCATGCCCAGTCATTCACGTCCTTCTGCTCATCTCAGGAGTCTAGGTATTCTTGAATTTTTCCCCATATGTTTTTCTTTATTTCCACTGTTTATCCTAAATTGAAGTTATGTTTTAGTGAATTAGTGGGCAAGCTAGTGGCTCATGCAATAGTTGCAGTGGCATTGATGTGTTTAGGACTAAGAATGGGTAAAAGATCACTTGTGCCCCAAACTAACTACTTCCCCCCTCCTTCCATCCTAGGAGTTTTAAGGTAGTCTACTTTTACTTTCTTGGGATTCCTAGAGCTTAAAAGTAACCAGGGGTAAAAGAAGGTGAGCAGAAATGAGTCAGTGGACTTTAGGTCTTGGTTCAAGATTTGCTCATGACTTGCTTAGAAAACTTATTCATCTGTGGTCTTCAGCTTCCATATTCGTTTTTTTAAATAAAATGTTTATTTACTGGAAATTTCCTTTCCATGACTTTTTGTTTTTGTTAGGTGCTGTTGAGTCATGTCCGACTCATAGCAACCCTTATGGGGTTTTCAATGGCTGATTTTTTCCGGATTGCCTTGAGAGTGGATTGTCACATCCTTCTCCCATTTTTGCGGTGATGGGAATTGAACTCAGGACCTCAGAGACTGCAGAGCAGCACTCTACCTTCCATGACTTTAGAGATTTTAAAACAGCTTCTGAATGTCTTAGCCAATCTCACATGGCCTATGGATAATTATGGCAAGATTTATAGGCATTTAGGTGAAGCTGCCATTCAGGTATCCTTGAAATTTTCATGATCTGAAATCATCCAGGCATTTTGCTTAATATAAAGTGTTATAGCCATAGCTGTGTTTTGCCTTAGTTCTCCCTCATCTGTTTCCACCTATTCGGAAATTTAAAGCCATGTCCATTCATTGTTTTCCTCTTTTGAGAAAGGACAGGATTTAAGAGAAAAGTAAGACCTACTGTTCTATTGCTGTGCAACTAATCCTGGCTTTATTTACCATTTCTGAGAAAATCTCTTCTGTTCCAAACAAGAGTATACAAGGAAGGATAATATAAACTGTGAATGGTAGCCTTAAATTTAAAGCTCATATGTGCCCTCAAAGATGTATACAGACTCTAAAATTCAATTTATTTCCCACTCCTTGTCTTGGTGAAAGATATAGAAAGGCCTATGTAATTTTTTCTCTTGGAGTAAGAAGATTATTGGTATAGAAAAAGAGGATTTGTAAAAAAAAAAAAAAACAAGATCCCCAAACTGGAATCATTGGTTAACTTTAAAATGTAACCATAAGATTTATTAGGTTTGTTTTCTATTTAGGACACATCTTTGAGTCAGAGACTTGTCAAATTTCCATCAAGCCATTTTGTTTTTTTAAGGAAGATCCAAGAAAGTGAAACTAAGAGAAAACCACCTTACTTAATCATTAACTACTGGCCAGCATTTTTATAAGCTTTGGAAACCCTAAATTATGGAGATAGAAGGCCTATCATATCTCATCACCAATTTCCACTTTGTCCCTGACTTGCTTTCCCAAAACACAATTTGTCTTACATAAACATTCTTCCCTTTGTCCTCAGACTCATATTACTTTGAAATAAAAACCAAATGTGAGTAGCAGGCATCAGAAAATAAATAACTTGGCCCTCCTATTTTGTTGTGACATTTCAAAAATGCCTACATTTCTAGCCAATTCGTGGTGATCTGTACCTCCTATCACCCTCAGTGAACAATTTCCCAGTTCCAATAATGCAGTAAGAGCCTAGCAGGGAAAGACACTCTTTGCACCTTGAAAATGGTCCACCACATACATTTCAAATTCAGTTAAAATTGTTATCCAGACTTAGAAACAAGGTCAACATATACAAAACCTCGTAGTGATGAGATCAGATCTTAAGTTCATACTAGTGTTAGCCTCTTAAGACAATAGGAAAGAAAGCTTCACATTTTTCCACTCATGGAAAATTTTGACAGAAAAGTCATGACTAATGTATATGTCTCAATGTAAGAAATACATATATTGTATAATGTATAATGTCATCAAGACAGATACATATTGTATGATGTATATAATGTATATAATGTAAGAAATTTTTAAAACATTTTTTGAAAACATGCTCCTGAGGTTATTTTTTAAAAGCAGTAAAAAGAGCATAGAGCAGTAAAAAGAGTATAGAGAGTATAGATAATATACCCAGAGCCCAGCTGACTTTCTATCTTTAAATACCACTGTGGTTGAAATACTGATCAAAATATAGGAGTATTGTCATGGCTCAATTGATAGATTGCCTGCTCTGCACTTTCTCAGGACCTGAGTTTGATCCCTAGCCCCACAAAAATGGGAGAAGGATGTGGCCATCCACTCCTGAAAACAATCCTGAAACAATCAGCCATTGAAAAACCTGTGAGGGTTCCTATGAGTCATAGAGGTCCCTATGACACCTAACATAAACAAAGCTATAGCTGTAAGTTTATTTAGAATTATTTAGATATTCTATTATTTAGAGTCTATTTACTGCCTCAGACATTTCACAGAACCCTATGAACCACTACATGGTGAAAAAAATAAATAAAAGGGATAACACTTGGCATAAAAGAGAACACTAGTGTTCCCAAATTGAAGATTCACAAGAAAGGCTGGAACAATAAGAGCCGTGACTGTAGGATGCAACTTGGGAGACTCCAGCCCTCCTCCCTCCTCAGAAATATGGGCTCAAAAATAATCCAATTAAGAATGTCTCCGTGGTATCTTTGGGAAACAGGTAGGAGGATTATTCTCCAGAAGAGCCCATAACCAATGAAAACCACTTACAGAAAGCAGGCCCATGCCCTCCAAAGTAGGCCTCCTGACTATGGACCACATTGAAGAACCAGGAGCAGCTCCATGGTCTGGATTCAGCCATGCTCAATGTGGTCCTGAAGGCAAACCCTCTGCACAGGGTTTTGAAAAGCCATGCACAACTAAGGCCCTCATACCAGGCCCTTTGACCACATACCCAACTCTAGACAAAAGTAGCCCATGGTCCAAATTCAGACCACTCAACAGAGGTTGCAGTCATAGTCTTATCTTCCCAGAGACATGGTAGGAACCATGTCCAGTTCTGTCCCCAATTTCAGGCCTTCAGACTGCTGATCTAACTGCAGACTAGAAACAGCCACATTGCCCATCTCTAGCCCAGATCAAGCACAGGCCCAAGGATAGTCCTATCTTCCTGGAGAAAGGTGGAGAAAGATATTCCCTGTGAATGACAACCAAAAGGGAACAGGGACAACAGAGTTCAAATCAAATACTATCATAAGAGTCAAAGGAAGTCACTATATACTGGTAAAGTATCAGTTTAATAGGAAGATATAAACCAGGCACTATGGTGCATGCCTGTACTCCTAGCTACTAAAGAGGCTGAGGCAGGAAGTTCTCAAGTTTGAGGCATAAGGCAGCCTGCACAATTTAGTGAGATCTTGTCTCAGGATAAAATGGGCTAGGGGTGTGGCTCAGTAGTAGAGCACCTGCCTAACGTGCACAAGGCCTTGCATTCAACTCTGAAGGACTGGGGGAAAAAGCAAGAAAATATAACAATTATATATGCAAACAACATTAGTATACATAAAGCAAAATTTGACAGATGTGAAGGAGAAATAGATAGCAATATAATCACAGTAGGAAGCTTCCTCCTGCTATAATGGGTAGGTCTAAAGAGAAAACCAGTAAATAAAACCAGAACAAATAGTCTATAGAGACCAAATGGACATAAACATATACAGAGCATTCCATTACCACATTAGCAGAATACTCATCCTTCTCAAGTATACACAAAATTTTCAGGAGAGATTATATGCTAGGTCACAGAACTAATTTTAACAAATTTGAGAAAATTGAAATCATTCTGAGTATCTTTCCCAACATCAATGGAATTAAAACAGAAATCAATAATAGAAAGAAGACAGGAACATTCAAAAATATATAAAAATTCAACAACACATTTTTTAAAAACATTGGGTCAAATAAATCAAAGCATAAATTAGAAAGTATCTTGAGGCACATGAAAATTAAAGTATAACATATCAAAACTTACAAGATTCAGCAAAAACAATACTAACAGAGAAGTTTATAACAATAAATGCCTATGTTATAAAGAAGAAATATCTTAAATAAGCAACTTAACTTCATATCTCAAGGAAATAGAAAAATAAGAACAAATAAACTCAAGTTAGCAGAAGGACAATGATTATAAAAATGAAGAAATAAATGAAATAGATAATAGCAAAACAAATTTAAAAGTTGACAAATTAAGCTGATTTTTGAGAAGGTTAAAAAGATTGACAAACCTTTAACTAGAGAAAGTAATAAGGAAAGCTCCAATTAACATCAAAAATGAAAAAAGAGACATTATAACTGATCTACAGAAATAAAAAGGTCATGATGAGCAATTATGAATAACTATATTCCCCAAGGGAGAAGGACCCAGCAACCCACTCCCCAAATCAATCCACCATTGAAAACCCTATGAACAGCAGAGAAGAACTGACATTAGTGTTTTGCCTGTTGTATGCAGGGTCGCTATGAGTTGGATACCGACTCAATGGCACCTAACAACAAACAACATATTCCCCAAAATTAGACAACCTAAAAAAATCAGGAAATGTGTTGTAATATTTATTTTAATAACACTGAGTTGAGAGAAAATAGAAAGCAAACCAATCCAGTAGCACATACATATTGAATGATAAGGTAGGATTTACTTCTGGGATGCAAATATGAGCCATCATGTGATATACCACATGAACAGAGTGTAGGATGAAATTCAATAAATGCAGAAGTGTTTGAAAAAATTCAACATTTATGAAAAAATTCTCAACAAATTAGGTATAAAAGTAACTTACCTCTGCATAATAATGTTGATATATGAAAAACCCACAGCTAACATCATAATCTATAGTGAAAAACTGAAAGCTTTCCACTAAGATTCACAATGAGACACAGAATACCTACTTGGGCTTCTCCTATTCAATGTAACAACTTATTAGAAGTCCTAAGCAGAATGACTAGGCAGGAGAAGGAAATAAAAGGCACCCAGATGAAAATAAGAAGTTAAATTGTTCCTATTTGCAGATGACATGATCTCATACAGAGAAAGCCTTCAGGGCCTGCCTTTAAACTCCATCAAAAATGCTAAAAAGTAAATCCTATAAAGCTGCAGAATACAAAATCAACAGATAACAATCAGTTCATTTCTCTATCCAATGGTGGCTCATACTTGGAATCCCAGCAACTTGGGAGTAGAGGCAGGAGGATTGCAGGTTCACAGCCAGAGACAGCCTGCATAACTTAGCAAGAACCTGTCTGAAGATAAAAATAAATAAATAAATAAATATTGACTGGTAGTACTGTCCAGTGGTCAAGTACCTACAAAGTATGTGTGAGGCCCTGGGTTCAACCCCGAAGTACTGAAAAAAAAATATATGTATGTATGTGTGTGTGTGTGTGTGTGTGTGTGTGTGTATATATATATATATATATATATATATATATAGAGAGAGAGAGAGAGAGAGAGAGAGAGAGAGAGAGGCAGAAGAGAGTAATAAAGAAAAAAAGAAAGAAAGAAAGAAAGAAAGGCAGAAAGAAAGGCAGAAGGAAAGAAAGAAAGAAAGAAAGAAAGAAAGAAAGAAAGAAAGAAAGAAATTCTATTTGCAATAGCATCAGAAGGAAGAAAATACTTAGGAATGTATTTAACCAAGGAAGTGAAAGACTTGTACTCCAAAAAAAATTTTTAGGAAACCACAATTGGAAAGGCATCCTCTACTCATAGATTGGAAAAATTGATACTATTAAGTTACCCATACTTCCCAAAGCAGCCTACAAAATACCAATCAAATTTTTATAGAAGTAGGAAAAACTTCAAAAATTCACTTTGAACAAAAAAAGACTGCAAATAGAAAAGATATTTAAGTAAGAAGTACAGAACTGGATGTCTCACATTCCCTGATCTCAAAACAAATTACAAAGCTACAGCAATCAAACAATATTGCATAAAAAGAGATATATAAACCAATGAAATAGAATAGAGGACCTATAAATAAATACATGTATGTATATATAGCCAATTGATCTTTGACAAGGGTGCCGAGAATACATAATGAGGAGAAAATAATGTTCTGAATAAATCATGCTGGAAAAATTGTACATATGCATGCAAATAATGAAATGAAATACTTACCTCACACCATATACAAAATCCAAAGTAAAATGGATTTGACTTAAATATAAAACCTGAGACAGCAAAACTTTTAGGAGAAAATATAGGAAAATGCTTCTATAGATTGGACTATACATAAAGGATTAATATCCACTTATACATATGTACGTCTATTAGACTGAATAAAGAGAGAAGTAGAGAGAATTCATATATCTCAATAGGAAAAATCTTAGAAACAATAAAAAATGGGCAAAAGAAATAAATACAAACCAACAATAGATATATGAAAAGACGCAAGTCATGAGTATGAGACTGTCTTCATAAAATTTGTTTGAAAGTATTCCCACTGGTTCTATTTTTTGGGAAAGGTTATGAAGTATTGCTAATAGTTCTTTGACTATTTGGCAGAACTCAGCCATGGAGTCATCTGATCTTAGGCTTTTCTTAATTGGAAAGTTTTTAATTTAAACTTCAATCTCTATTTGTTCTTCATTTTTGCAACTTTCTATTTTTTCCTGATTCAATCTTGGTAGGTTAGATTTTTCAAGGATTTACTCATTTGTTCTAGGTTATCTAACTTGTTGGCATGTAATTGCTTGTAATTCTTTATGAATGTTTTAATTTCTGAAGTGTCTTGTAATTTTGCCACCTTCATTTCTGATTTTGAGTCTTCCTTCTTAGAGAAGAGGTTTGTCAAATATTCTTTATTTATTTAAAGGATCAAACCTTTATTGATTTTTCTATTTATTTTCTATTTGATTTATTTCTGTTTTGAACTTTTATTATTTCTTCAGCTAAATTTGAGTTTGTTGTTGTTAGGTGCTATGGAGTCAAATCCCACTCATAGTGACCCATATAGAGTTTTCTTTTCTTTTTCTTTTAATTGGAAATTTTTAATGTACAACTTAATGGATTTCACTCTGACATGTATTTCACTGTGTAATTTCCATATATGCACTTCATTGTACACTGCTCACATAACTTCCCCCTTACTCTCTCATGACCACCCTCCCCCATTTCTATCCCCCCACCAATGATCTCCTTTCTACTTATATGTCTTTTTGTGGGAATATTTATCTATACACATGCATCCTAATTTTGATGTAAGTCTAAACTTTTTTCTATAGTGCTTTATCTTTTTACATTCTCAACAGTATTACATGAATGAGCTAGTCCATTTGCATTATTTCCATTCTTTGGTATTATTGTTATTATTATTTTTATTATTTCCCTTACTAATAAAGTTGAGCTGTTTACTTTGAGGTTGACCTCTTCCCCCTTCTTCACTCCTTCTTGGCCCTCCTCCCACTCTCGTCTTCTCCCAACATTGCTTCCTTTTGCTAGGTCCCTCCCTCCTTCTTTCCACTCCTTAAATTGTCCCTTCTATGCTAAATTTACATAAGCTTTTTATTATGATCCAATTTAAATATAGGATATTTTTCCTTCTTTTAAGTTTGATTCATCTCCCACATATGAGTGAGAACATGTGGTATTTCTCTTTTTGGGCTTGTGTTCATTCACTTAAGATATTTTTCTCCAATTCCATCCATTTTGCTGCAAGTGACATAACTTCATTTTTTAAATTGCTGAGTAGTATTCCACTGTGTATATGTACCATAATTTTTTCATTCATTTTTCTATTGATGGGCACTTTGGTTGATTCCATATCCTTGCTATTGTGAAAAGTGCTGCATTGAACATGAAGATGCAGGTGTGTCTGTGGTATGATGAGTCATGTCCCTTTGGGTATGTTCCCAATAGTAGTATAAGTGGGTCATATGGTAGATATATTTTTAGTTTTCTAAGGTACCTCCATATTGATTTCCAAAGTGGTTGAACCAATTTATAACCCCACCAGCAGTATGAGAGTGTTCCCTTTTCTCTGGAACCTTGCCAGCACTTATTTGTTTTATAGATCTTGGCTGCTCTTACTGGAGTAAGGTGGAATCTCAGAGTTGTTTTGATTTGCATTTCCCTAATGGCTAGGGATATTGAGCATTTTTTCATGTGTTTCATGGCATTATGAGCTTCTTCATTTGAGAATTGTCAGTTCAGTTCCTTTGCCCACTTGTGTATTGGATTATTTGTTTTCTTGGGTATTGCTTTTTTGAGTTCTTTATAAATTCTGGAAATTAGTCCTCTGTCTGATGTATAGGATGGGAAGATGTTTTTCCATTCAGTGGGGACTTCCTTGACTCTGTTGATTGTTTCCTTTGCTGTACAGAAGCTTTTTAATTTCATGTAATCCCATTTATCTCTTCTTGTGATTTCTTGAGCAATTGGAGCCCTATTAAGGAAATGCTTTCTTATGCCTATATGTTGGAGTGTATAGTCTGTCTTTTCTTCTAGTAATTTTAAAGTTTCTGGTTTTATGTTGAGGTCTTATCCATTTTGAGTTAACTCTCATGCATGTTGAGAGGTGTGGGTCTGTTTTCGTTTTTTTGCAAGCAGATATCCAAGTTTCCCACACCGTTTATTGAAAAAGCTATACTTTCTCCAATGTACCTGCTTTGCTCCTTTGTCAAAAATCAGGTGGATATAAATGGATTGATGTATCTCTGGGTTCTCTATTCTGTTCCACTGGTCTTCAGGCCTATTTTTGTGCCAGTACTAAGCTATGTTTGTTACTATAGCCCTGTAGTATAAATTAAATTCAGGGATTGTGATCCCACCTGCACTAGTTTTGCAGCTATGAATGTTTTGGCTATATGTGGTCTTTGTGATACCATATGAATTTTTGGATCATTTTTTCTATTTCTGTAAAGTCTGTCATTGGAATTTTAATGAGGATTGCATTACATCTATATATTGCTCTTGGTAGGATGTTGTTGTTGTTAGGTGCCGTCGAGTCGGTATCCGACTCATAGTGACCCTCATAGGGTTTTCAAGGGCTGACTGTTTCAGGATTGCCTTGGGAGTGGATTGCCAGGTCCTTCTCCCATTTTTGCGGTGCTGGGAATTGAACTTGGGACCTCAGAGACTGCAGCGCAGCGCTCTACCCACTGAGCTAAATCCCAGCCCATCTTGGTAGGATAGCCATTTTTTAAATATTGATTCTCCCAACCTATGAGCAGGGGAGCTTGTTCCACCTTTTAGTATCCTCTATGATTTCTTTCTTTAAAGTTTTGTAGTTTTCCTTGTACATATCTGCAGGATCTTTGGTTAGATTGATTCCAAGGTATTTAATTTTCTGGTGGTCTATCTTGAAAAGGATTGTGGCTATAATTTCCTTCTCTTCCTGTTCACAGTTTGTGTAAAGGAAGACTACTGATTCTTGAGTGCTAATTTTGTATTCTGCCACTTTGCTAAAGGAGTTATTTAGGTCTAAAAGTTTTTTAGAGGAGCTTTTGGGGTTCTTTAGATAATGTATCATGTCATCCACAAATAAGGATAATCTGACCTCTTCTTTGCCTATCTGTATCCCTTTGATTTCTTTCTCTAAGTCTGATTGTACTGACTAGGATCTCAATCACATTGTTAAATAAGATAGGAGAAAGTGGACATCCTTGTCTTGTTCCAGATCTTAGAGGAGATGGTTTCAATTTTTCTCCATTTAATATGATGTTGCTTATAGGTCTTTCATAAATGGCCTTTATGATATTACATATGACTTACCAAAATTAACCCCAGAGGACATAAGTGACCAAAAAAACCCTATTACCTATGCTGAAATAGAAAAGTTAATAAAAAGTCTCCCAACAAAGAAGAGTCCAGGACCTGACGGGTTCACAGCAGAATTCTACCAAACTTTCAAAGAAGAGTTAATACCAGTCTTCCTCAAATTATTTCAAAAAACAGAAAAGGAGGGAGCACTCCCAAACTCATCCTACGAAGCTACTATTCCCTTCATACCTAAACCAGGAAAGAATACATCTAAGATAGAGAATTATAGACCCATTTCCCTTATGAACATAGATGCAAAAAATTCTTAACAAAATCCTGGCAAACTGAATTCAGCCACATATTTAAAAGATTGCTCACAATGACCAAGTGGGATTAATTCCACAGACGCAAGCCTGATTCAACATATGCAAATTGATTAATATAATTTAACATATCAAGAAACTTGCAAACAAAAATCACATGATTATCTCAATTGATGCTAAAAGGGCCTTTGACAGAGTGCAACACCTTTTCATGACAAAAACCCTGGAGAAGATAGGCATAACAGGAAAATACCTTAACACATTGGGTTTTCAATGGCTGATTATTTTCAGAATTGCTTTGGGAGTGGATTGCCACATCCTTCTCCTGTTTCTGTCATTTCTGTTGGGTCCTCAGTTAGTGCAGCTCAGCATGACAGTGGTAAGGCTGCAGGCATGTTAAGCTTATAACAACTAAATTTTGGTTATATACAAACACTCTAGACTTTTACCCTCCTTACTTGAATTTATATTTTTATTGTCATTGTTAAAATGTTTTTACATTACATATTCCTTAATAACTCATTGTACATATGTTTTTTACCTCTTTGACTTTCAATCCTTATACTAGAAATTTGAAAGATTTATGTACCACCATTAATGAAATGCCTGAAGCCATACCACTGTTTCATCTGATCCTGTCAGATCTCTGAAGCTAAGCAGGGTCGGGCCTGGATAGTACTTGGAAGGGACACCTCCTGGGAACACCAAGTGCTACAGGCTTGGGAGATGACCAAGCAACCCACTCTCCCTCCAAAACAATTAGCCATTGAAAACCCTATGAATAGCACAGAAGCAAGACAATAGTGTTGTGTCTGTTGTGCATAGGGTCGCTATGAGTCGGACCCCAACTCCAGGGCTCCTATCAATGAAAATTAAAGAAATGGAGTATTCTGAATTTGACTATGTATTTTCCCCAATGAGTGTGCTTTTTATTTTCATGTGATTTCATAATTTTTATCATCCTTTCACTTTGGATTAAAGAAACTGCTGTAAATATTTCTCATAAAGCAGGTCTACTGATGATAAATTCCTTCAGCTTTTCCTTTTCTGGGAGAAACTTTATTTTCTCTTCATTTTTGCAAGACAATTGGTTTAGTATAATATCCTTGGCAGTTACTTCTTTTCTTTTCTTTTCTTTTCTTTTCTTTTCTTTCTTTTCTTCTTTCTTTTTTGCTTTCCTTTTGGGACTTTGAATATAGCATTTCATCCTCTCCTCGCTGCAGCTGTGCCACCATGGCATCTAATCTCATCAGATCTCTGAAGCTAAGCAGGCTGGGGCCTGCTTAGTGCTCAGATGGGAGACAGCCTGGTGCTATAGGCCTGGGAGAAGGACCCAATAACCCACTCCCCACCCCCTGATAAAAAATCAGCCATTGAGTAGCAGAGAAGCAATGACAACAATGCTTCACCTGTTGTACATAGGGTCACTATGAGTTGGACACTGACTCAGCAGCACCTAACAACAACAACATCCTCTCCTGGCCTTTACAGTTTTGGTTGAAAAAGACTTTGACAGTCAAATAAGGTTTCCCTTGTATGTTTGATGCTTTTCTCCTATTGCTTTTAAAAACCTTTAGCATTGAATTTGCTCTTTTCATTATAATTTTCCTTGATGAGGACATCTTTGGAATGAATGTGTTTGGGGACTATTGAGTTTCATTTATCTAAATGTCCACATCCTTCCCAAGTCTTGGGAAGTTTTCAGGAATTAGCTCTTTAAATATACTTTCTGTGACTTTCTCCATCTCTTCTCTATCTGGAACTCCCAGAATACATTTATTTAATGACATTTCATAAGTTCAGTAGGCTTTCTTCACTCCTTTTCATCCTTTCTTTTTCTTATTCCTTTTTCCCCTACCTGACTGGGCTATATCAAAGATATGTCTTCAAGTTCACAGAGTCTTTCTTCTGTTTGATCCAGTTTGCTTTTGAACCATTCTATTGTATTTTTTTAAATTTTATTCATTTAATTCTAAAGTTTTAAGAGTTCTGTCTGATTCTTTTTTATGGTATCCATTTCTTTGTTGAATTTCATATTCAGATTATATATTATTTTCTTAATTTCATTGAACTGTCTACCTGTATTCTCTTATACATCATTGAATTTCCTTAAGATAATTAGTTTTATTTCCTTTTTTTGGGAAATCCATAAATTTCTATTTCTTTGAGGTCAACTACTGGAGAATTACTGTGGTTATTTGGTTGTGTCATGTTTCCTTGGTTTGCCATTTCTTATGGCTCTGCATTGTTCCTGATGGTGTAATCGTCTCTTCTAAATTTATATGTGGCTTTCATAGGGATAGACTTTTACCTACAGATAGGTCCTAGGGTGTTGTTAGGGTGTGTTGGCTTTGGTTCTAGGGAGACACAGTAGTATAGTTTCTATGCAGCTTCAACAACATTGATGGTTATCAACAATGACTGCAAGTAGCTCAATTGTCTAGGCTATAAGAATTGGTAAAGGTGGTTGTAGCACTATAGGTTAATATTAGATTTCTCCACGGCAAGGGCTTTAGTGGACTTTCTATTCCTGTTTTTCCCACAGTAAGGAGACTTAGGGAAATTCCTCTCACTTGGGCACTAACCTGGCCTTTCAACCAGCCATAGGAATACTGTGTCCAGGGCAGAGAGTCTGTGAAGCTGCAATCCTAGGTTCAGTGTCCTGCTGTACCTATATGGTACCTGTGGCATGGATGAATGCAGCTACCCCCCAAAAGCCAGGGGCTGTGACTTTAAGGCCTACTCAAGTAGCTCAGGTCTAGGAGGCAGGAATATAGCTATAGTTCTGATCCTGAGGGCTAGGGAGCTGCACTAGCACAGGACCAGAGAAGATGTGGCATTCCAGAAATTTGGGCCCCATGAGGCAGGGAGGAACCACAATTCAGACCCAGAGCCAAGAGGATACAGTGGCAACTTGAGTACCAGGAAAAGAGGTACCATGTAGTGATGACTGAACACTGATGTCGTAGGACTCAAAAGTGGCCCAGGCTCTGCAAGCCTGGGTGCCATATCAGCAGACACTTAAGAACAGCAGTACACAGCTATGCCTTGGCCTCCAATGATGAGGAACACCAAAATGATGTCTCCGTGCCCCAGGGAGGTGGGGGTTGTTCCATGCATCAGACACCAGGGTGCTAGTCCAGATCCCTGAAAGTGGGATGCTAGAATTGTTTGCTTCAGAGGGTGGGGTGGCATAGCTAAATCAAGGCTCCAACTCCTGAAGATGGTATACTGTGCCAGCTCAGTTGCCTTTTGGTGCAAGCTGGGGTGTGGATCCTGACCCCTTGATGAGAGATGAACTAATCTGAATTAGCTGATATCTAATACATTTTATGTGCCAGATACAGTGTTAATAACAGGAAATATAAATGAATAAAGAATTCATGATAATAGATGTTATACTCTGTCAAGGTAAAGAGCCATATGCCATATGATTAGACTTTAAGAGTAAGGTCCCTGTCAATGTTTGTATATTGCCTCTAGTATTTAATATAATATCAATTACACAGTAGGACCACAAAAGTTCAATGATTTAACTGTAAGAAATGTGTGAAAGCCTTAGGAGTAAGAAATACTCATTCTACTTTGAAGGAGGTAATATTTGAACTGCATCTTTAAAAACTGAGTAGGAAACCTCTTAGGAAAAAAGAGCCATGCACTCTAGGGAAGGAAAGAACATGTGAGAAGGCAGAGTATACAAGGTGAGCTGTAGTTTACTGAAATACAATGAGCATGTTTGTGATACCTGGGAAGACAGGGCTAAAAATTTGTGAGGATGGTAAGATACTTGAGGAGTGAAAGGAAAACCTTAGACTCTCCTCATTTTGAACTTTATCTTTTAAAGTCTCAACATCCATGAGTTAGGGTTGTTGTTGTTGTTAGGTGCCGTCAAGTCAGTATCTGACTCATAGCGACCCTCAGAGGGTTTTCAATGGCTGAGTGCTTCGGGATTGCCTTGGGAGTGGATTGCCAGGCCCTTCTCCCATTTTTGCGGTGCTGGGAATTGAACTCGGGATCTCAGAGGCTGCAGCGCAGCGCTCTACCCACTGAGCTAAATCCCAGCCCATGAGTTAGGGAGTAATGACTAAAATCCCAACACACACTTTTGCTATCATATGTATATTTCAAAGCAAGAGCTAGCAGTTATTACAACAAATTCAGCACAGTTTTACTTTATTTTCATCATTGGAATTCTCCTGGGCTATATAAAGATGATTTCTCCAGATAATTCTCCAAGTTATTTTGGCATGAAATTACAACTTATTTTAGTCTCTGTTATTATACATAGGAAGCGTTTGGCAAGTAATTCTCTAATTGCTTTTATCACATATGTTAACTCCATTCCTAATTGCCTAAAGAGTTTTAATGAAGGGAAAACATATTTCAAAGGCAAACATTGTGGATTAGCAGACTGTTTATGGTTCCTAGTTTGTACTTGACAAAAAAAGATCACACAAACACACATACCCAATTAATTGTGGCATATTTAAATAGTGAAACTGATTTTTCAAGAGAAAATAGCAAAGTTTGAATTTGGCCTATTTGCAGAATCTTAAATGTATTGCTAGTTAAGCATATATGTTACATAAAATTAATTCCAAATCATTTAGAACTGCCTTCATAGATTTTTTATGGGTTCTATGCAATGTGAACACTAAAGAGAGAATATTACTAGGAAATCACCAGGACAAGAACTACTATATCTGATCATTTTCAGCAGCATTTATGAGATGTTACTGTGTTCTCTGCAGTGCTAAATTTTGTTCATTAGTATTAACTTCATCATCAGTTTTGAAACCAAAATAATTAAGTGAAGATAAATCTTCAGAAACAAAAACACTAAAACACTATCAAAATGATATATAAATTATACTTATTCTAATCAAATAAAAAAGGAAATGAATATATTCAATGGAGAAGAAAATGTATAAAGAGTCTGCCCACTGAAAACACATTTATATTTGTTAATAAATTATCTTTTTCTAATTCAAATATAATATTATTGAAAAGAAGCATGAGATTAATTTCAGAAGGACTATTAGTCTCAAAATAGTGTTTTTTAAATTTTTTCACTTGAAAATATAATTGAAGGCAGCTTATCAGAAATCATGTGTTGTTGATAACCAAAGACATGAGGAGTAGGAAAGATAGAATGAGAAAGTTATCAAAGATCTTATAGCAAAAAGAGAAAATACAAGAGATCACAACATCTAATATTTAAATGAGCCAGCATCAATATGGAAATTGAGAGGGAGAAGGATATGTTGAGTGTATTGATATAAACACTAAAATCTATAAATACATTACATAGAGACTTAAGATAGAAGTATTGAATTTCTAAGATATTAACATCTAAAGTTATATATTCATCACATATATTTTTCTAAATATACTGGCCATGAGAAATCTGTCCTTATAAGTTACATAGGACATTCAGCAAAATAACTCTTGACTGCCGGGTTCTGTGGCCACACATGTAATACCAGCTGCTCAGCAGGCTGAGGCAGGAGGATTGCAAGTTTGAAGCCAGAAGCAGCCTGTGCTACTTAGCAAGACCATGTCTCAAACTACAAAAAAAAAAAAAAAAAAAAAAAAAATTATTGCAGCTGGGGGTGCATCTCAGTGGTGATGAACTTGCCTAGCATGTGCAAAGATGGGTTCAACCCCCAGTACAGAAAAAAACATACTATTTGCTAACAAGTCATAAGAAAACAACTGTACGATGATAGTCTTTAAATATTACATGTAAAAAAGAGATGCATATGCAAGATAATATGACAATACTGGTGGTAATCAGATCTATAAAGCAAACTCCTGTGTATCCCTGTGCTCATTTTATTTTAATAAAACTCATATGATCTTTAGCTTAGATGGGACAAATGCATTGCCTTTTTCCCTCTGAGACTTCTGCCAGACCATTCTAGCGTTAAACTCTAAAATACTGCAGTATGGAATTGCTCAGAGTTTTCATAGGGACTTTGGTATGTTCTCATTCAAATATGCCAAGGGTGCTACCTCTCAACCACCTATCAGCTGATTCAGGAGACCCAGAGCTTACAGAAGTTTGGCTTCCTTGGAAAAGAGGTACTAGATCAGAAAAGCAAAAAGCAAGCGCTGAAACAAAATTTTTAGATAGCGGTTTTATTTAATTCTTGAGAAATGACTTCATTTGGTGATAACTACTTATTATGGATCATGAAGAATCCACATAGATGAAAGCTTTACCAAGGTTTTATGCAAGGTGTGGTCACAAGATTTTGGTAGTTATTGTATTCAAAACACACATGTTTCTCTTGCAGCCCATGCAGAACTGCCATGACAGTGCTTTCCTGAAGAGCTTGCTCTCAGCCTCGGGAGTATGAGAGTAGAACAAAGTACTCTCAGACTCATAAAAATATTAGAGTTCATTTTTAGACCACTAGTTGATGATTAGCTGCCTAAGCATACCGTAAATATTCTCAACTTGTGGAAATCTTTTGTATGGAATTATAAGCAACATTTTGGGAGAAGGACCTGGCAACCCATTCCCCCAAAAAAATCAATCTGCCATTGAAAACCCTATGAGCAGCAGAGAAGCACTGACAATAGTGTTTCCCCTGTTGTACGGAGGGTCGCTATGAGTCGGATACTGACTCGATGGCACCTAACAACAACAACAACATAAGCAACATTACATTAGATATATTTACATAATAGTAGAGGAGTTTGTTGTAGCTTTTTTGTAGTTTATTGCTTGTAGTTACAATGGAAAATTCAGAAAATAAAATACCCCGAATATCTATCATAGAGAAATAGTTGCAAAATATAGTATTATAAAATATGAAGTATTAGGTCATTATAAGATGCAAAAAATTAGGCGAATGTCTGTTGAATTAGGGCACTATCAATTATGCACTGTTAAGAAAGAAGAACATATTGTAATACATATTTGGACAAAAATAAGGAAAGGTATAGATGGTTGACATAAAGTAATTAAATTTTTTCCTCAGGGAAGCATGATAATAGGAAACAAAAGGAGTTAGAGGAATAAAAATTAAGACCAAATTGGAAAATATACATTCAACAATGTTATGTTCAAATGTGGAAAAGCAAATAATAAAGTATGCATATCAACAAGGGCTAAAAGTACCATTGCTTTGAATTAATTATGGAATCTCAATTATTTTTGTACTTAAATTTCTCCTATAATATGTATTAGTCATTTTGTGCATCTCTGTGACAGAGAAAATGACCAAAACAAACATATGGAAGGAAATATTTATTGGGGGCTTATGGTTAGAGGATCAGTCCACAATGGCTGAGGGGCAGTCATAAAGACAGCAGGTGACAGGGCCCCTGGCCAAGAACCTCACATCTTTGTGATCAAGAAGCAGAGAGAAGAGAGTGCAAGTGGAATCTGGGTCCAGGTAAAAGCTTAGGAAGGCCTTCTTCACAGTGACTTCCTTCTGCTGAGCTAGAACCTGTCTCCCAAAGTTCCATAACCTTCCAGGATAATACCACCTGCTGGGGACCCAATATGATAATACTTGGGCTTTGGGAGACATTTTACATTCAAATCATGAAATAATTTTAATATAATCTTTCAAAAATATACTGATTCCTGGATCCTAGTGCAAGTCTCTCAAGAATTTATACACTGTATTTTAAAGCTCCCCAGATTTGGAAGCACTTTTTGATTTAAGGAACAAAAATGGAAGGGAACAAAGAGGTCTCAATGCTACTTGGAGACATGGCCTAGCTTAAAAAAGTATACAAGTTCACCCACAGGCCTCATCTATATCATCAATATCTCCATATTTCCCTCTCATGGTCATTATAAACCCAAGAAACTGAGTTTCCAGGTTTATCAGCAAATACTGAATTCAAGTTAGCAGAATTATGTAAATATGGAGCATGGTAAGCTAACATCATTGACTAACTTTCTTAATTGTATATTGAGACCCATGGAGGGGAATCAGGGAAGAGAAATTCCCACTTTTCCTGCTTCTTGAGATCTCTTTTTAGATCCCTTCCTTCATTCCCTTCAGAGGCTGTCTTAATGTTTGCTCCGTTCTTCTTTTCATAAAACGTATTCCACCAAAACAGTAAGGACTTAGATCATCAAGAAGTAAATGATTGATAAAGTTAGTTTGTATTTATCTCTACGCTTCTAGAATTTCGTTGGATGGTTTTGGAGTGTCTGATTTCTTGCCCTGCTTATGGGACCATTGGGAAAAAGTTAAAGAACTATTCTCTGAGCTTCTGAACTTTAATAGCTTACAAGGAAAGTGACTTGATCTTGCTTGTGGTCAGATGTTTTTCCTTCTGAGCTCAAGGCTCATGATTATAAGTTGCCAGTATTTAGAACAGTAAAACTCTTACTATATCAGTATGTGGCAGAAAAAAAGGAAGCAGCTGAGAATGTTCAATGGGACACACTACTGACTGGTAGAATAAGTAATCTTTCCTTGGAGCAGCAATAGTGGACCATCCTCTTCAGCCATGATTTTAAAATGTCTCTGAATTTCAGGAGAAATGATAGTATTAGCAGAGAATGAAGATGTACCACAGTTTTTAACAAAGTGACCCTTCCATTGCAGATTGACACAGGACAGAAACTAGGGGATGGGGGCAGGATGGAGGCAAAAGAAGGAAAAATTTTTTATTGAACTACACATGAGAAAAAATTTTAATGCTTACATAAAAATGTTAAATCAGTTCATACATAAAAAGAAGTAAGCTGGGCATGGTGGCACACACCTGTAACCCAACTAACTCAAAAGACTGAGGCAGGGGGATTGTGAGTTCAGGCCAGAGGAAGCCTGTGTAATTTAGTGAGACCCTGTCTCAAAATAAAAAAATGAAAAAGGAGCTGGAGTTACAGCTCAGAAGTAGAACACTTGCAAAGAATGTGCAAAGCCCTGGGTTCAACCCCACGGTACTGGGGAGAAATAAGAGTTAAACTTTTTCATTAAAGCACTTCAATGTCCATTTTGAGTAATGCTGCATGTAATATTATATTTATGTTGTGGTAAATGATAAAATTTTAAATCTAGTATTGATGGGCAGATTAGCTTAGGCATTAGCAGGCATTATGGAGGAAAGGGGGGTTAAGAATGGCTTCCACCCTATATCCCAGCCATTGAATCATTTAGAAAACAAAGTCTGAAGGCCCATGTCTCACTAGGCACCCAGAGCTGGGTGCCCAGGGCTGATGTCACACTGGACATACCCCAGTTTGAGTAAAACTAGGAGGAATATACGCCTGCTCTCTCTTTTTTCTTCTTCTTCTTTCCTCTTCACTAGCCCTTTGCTCTTCTCTTTTTTCTCTAGCAACCATGTGGATGCCTTTCACTTCTCTCTGGCCCGTTTTATCTTCTCTATCTAATGAACTTTTCTTTCTAGGAGCCTGCTTAACTCTGTTTTCTCTGATTTTACCTTTCCCTAGGAAATAGAAATATTTATATGCAGATTCACTCAGGGAACCCCGTTTAAGTTCCTTTGCAGTTTTACCTAAGACTCCAGGTGCCTCAGTCTTCTCTGTAATTATTTCTTAATTACATCTTTAATACATCTTTAATAAACCTATTCCATACTCTCTAATGTAAGTTCTTTGTCAGTATAAATTCATTTATATGCCCTATACAAGGACCACGATTGTGCTGCCAGATTCCTGGAATTGTGTTCAGGAACTACCTCTTTCCACTCCCCATGAATCTCCAGTAAATGTATGAGGGATGAATAGGAGTCTGTGGATCTGTTTGTTGCTCTAAGAAAATTCCAAGTTGTGGAACCCCTTAAGTACTATTATTGGCAGACTTTCTTTGGTTTGGTTTTTCTATTTTGTTACTGCTTTTCAGTTAACTATGTCTTGGTTTAGCAATGTCAACAAAATTCTGATGTCCAGAATGGATAACTCAGGCAAACACTCCAACTAGAAAAATGTTATCTTAAACTATTTATTTCTAAGTGTGTTCCTCATTACAGACACCCAAGCAGAAGAAAGAAAACTTTAATTTTTAAATATCATGGAATAATGAAAAAGCAAGGATATACCAGATTTTCCTTGGAGAACAATTCGCTTCTCTGCCACGGAATAAAAATAATCAATATGTATAACACAATTTCAATATTCTCTTAGCTAATTAAACAGAATACTTCTTTCCCTTATGAGAAACATAAAATGCAGATAAAAATAAAAGAGGAAATCCAACTTTAAACTCACAGAATATATATTTAGTCAAGACTCTTATAAATGACAGAAAGCTTCCTCAAACTACATCGCAGATACAAAAATATATAGGCTCTTGTGGTGAGAGGCCCTGGGTTCCATCCCAAGCACTACAAAACTGAGAGAAGGACCTGGCAACCCATTCCCAAAATAATGCCAAAACAATCAAACATTGAAAACTGTATGAGGGTCACTATGAGTCAGACCCAACTTGATGACACTTAACAACAAGAGCAACCCAGGCTCTTACAACCAAAATGTAGGGATTGTCTTCTAGAGCTGACTTCATGGACAATCAGAACTAAGGCCTTCAATCCACTTGCACTGTATCTGTAGCCTTCATTTCTGCCTCTCTATATAAATTGCCCCCTCCCTCTGTCTGTCAACTTGTCATGCTGTGGGGGCTTGTGTGTTGCTGTAATGCTGGAAGCTATGCCACCGGTATTTCATATACCAGCAGGGAAAACCATAGTGGACAGGTTTCAGCTAAGCTTTCAGACCAAGACAGACTAGGGAGAAGGACCTGACAGCCCACTCCTGAAACAATTAGCCATTGAAAAACCTATGAATAACAGAAAATATAGTCAAATATAGTGCCAGAAAATGACCCACTAGGCTGGAAGGCATTCAAGAAATGACTGGGAAAGAGTTGCCTCCTTAAATTAGAGTCGACCTTAATGACAGAAATGGAGTTAAGCCCATGGAACCTCTTTTTGCTAATGTGGCACAAATCAAAATGAGAAGAAACACAGAGACTGCAACAGTGGGCTCAAACATAAAAAGATCATGTGCATGGCACAGTGTTGGACAGTATTTTGTCTTGTTGTACATAGGGAAACTACAAGTTGGACCCAACTCAATGGCATCTAACAATGGCATATAAATTGCCTTTATTTTCTCCAACTTTTCCTACATAGTATAAATGGCCACTAACAATTCCATGGTACATCTTCTCCACCAGAAAAGAAATAAAACACATTCAACATGGTCCCAAGTTTCAAAATACAAGGGAAAGGATTTGATTCACTCAGCTTCAGGCAGGTTCCTAAACCTGGATTAATCAACTGTGACTATAGCTATAGGGTTTGAAAATGCAGTGACACACACCCTAACCATATTATTAACAGGAACATTTCTTAGAAAAATGAGTGAAAAAGACACAATATCCACAACAGATTATGATGTTCAATACACATGTAATGTCCCATTCATACTAGAAAGATTTTTAAAAGGTAAATTAAACAAACTGACAAGTAAGAATTGGAATGGGAAATTCTGTCTGAGTGATTTTTCATTGTATGCCAGGGTACATGCCTGCAAGTGTGTGAGAAAGAAAGAGAAGGCAGGAGAGAAGAGGAAAAGAGAGAAGAGGACAGGAGAAGAAGTCAGTGCAATAATGACATTAGCTGTTGTCGTTGTTAGGTGCTGTGGAGTCAGGTCCGACTCATAGCAACCCCTGTAGGATTTTCAATGGCTGCTTCAGGAGTGGATTGCCATGTCCTCCTGTTTTTGTGGTGCTGCAGATGGTACCCAGGTCCTTAGAGACCACAGAGCAGCACTCTACTGAGCTAAATCCCAGCCCTCACTGACATTGGAGAAATTCCATATTCAGCACAGCCTAGAATAATAAATGCTGTGTGAGTTTTACTCACTGAGTAATAAAATCATTAAGCAGAATGATATTCAACAAATGAGTGAAATAAGTTCTAGCATTAGGTGGTAATACATGAGAATAGCACATTCCAGCACTACTTTTGAGGAAGTAAATACTGGCAAAAATGGAAACATTTTAACATGAATCCATTCATCATTTGATTTTGTATGTTTCAAGCAGATCTATTGAATAGAAGACTGCCATTTACTGGGCACTGTAGAGTCTAATTTTGGAATTGTTTTATATGTTATAGAAAAAATACATTTTAAATTTTGTAATCTCAGTTTTAAAAATACTACTTTCCACTGCTGTTTCTTTAATACTCACCCAAACAGAAAGAATTAAAATACCTGTATATATATTCCACTATGCTTAATGAGAGTCTAATTTACCTCAGTATGTGAAACACTGTTCCAAGTGCTGTCTATAGTTCCTGCACTGCATGTTGCACTGGGTAAAGAAAGCAAACGTGGCATTCTCTTTTCATTCTTTACCTCTTGCCAAGTCTGGAAATAGAGATTTTCAATCTGTGAGCACATGGATAACAATTGAGTGGTAGTGGTAAATGAGATTCCATGAAAAACCTTGAAGAGTAGTAGTAGGAGAGTAAAAATCAGAAATATGGAAACCCAACCTACCTAAGTAGCTCTCTAGAGAGTAGAAGAAGAAGCAGCCAGAGAGGGGGAAGTGAATCTACAGATAGTTTCTTATAGCCAATGAGGTAAGTTTTGTAAAATGTTGCAGGGAAGACTAATAAATGAGAACTAAACTGGTCCATTGAATTTAGAATCTAAGAGGTTATTAGTGTCTCTCCAGGGGAGCAGAGTGGCATTGGAGAAGTAAAAGGAGATAGAGTTGAAGCTCCATTTTAAAAAACTGAACAGCACTTCAGCATGGTCGTGCACACCCGTAATCCCAGCAATTTGGAAAGCAAGGGCAGGAGGCCAGAGGCAGTCTGTATAACTTAGCGATACCCTGTCTCAGTTTAAACATTTTCTAAAAGTAGAGTTAGGTGTGCATCTCAGTGGTGGAGTACTTGCAAAGTATGCTCAAGACCCTGGGATTAACCCTTAGTACTGAAACAAACAAACAAATAAACAACAACAATAAAGCTGAACAAAGCTGAAGTAGTGAATATAAACAACTTGCCCTCAGACTCTTGGTTGTGAATGCAAAAGAAATGGGAGTATAAATATAAGAAGATGTAATCATGAGGGGGATACATCTTAAAACATATTGTTGTTGTTAGATGTCCTCCATTAATTTCAAACTCACAGTGACCCTATTACAACAGAATGAAACACTCCCCCAATACTCTGCCATGCCCGGCACTATGTCAGTGCTTCTCTGCTATTCAAAGTATTTTCAATGGCAAATTATTTCAGGATTGCTTCAGAATTGGGCTGCCAAATCCTTCTCTCATTTTTTGCTATACTGGGGATCACACCCAGGGCCTCAGAGAGAGCGGTGCAGCACTCCACCAATGGAGCTAAAGTTCAACCCTCTTAAAACACATTGTTGTCATTGTTGTTAGGCGCCATCAGGTCTGACTCATAGTGGGATTGCTTTGGAAGTGGATTGCCATGTCCTTCTCCCATTGTTTGTAGTGCTGTGCTGGTGATCAAACTGGGAATCCTCAGAGAGTGTGGAGCAGCACTCTTCTAACTGAGCCAAACTCCAGCGCTCTTAAAACACAGGAGCTATGAAAAAGACAGGCAAACAAACAGAGTATACAACCCAGAGAAGTCAAGGGGAAGGTGCAGAGAGGATAGGAGAAGGATCTAGGCTTGAAATGCTTCAGGGAGACTCCTTTCCAAGAGAAAGGATGAAAAAAATGTAGGGATGAATTGAGCAGGAGATTGAGATTCAGACACAGCATCTCAAATCTTAAGGAAGAAAGAGCAAGACCACCGGAGACACTGCTGAGAGGGGAAGAATTGAGTAGGGAAGCAGAGTTGTATATGTTTCATACCACTATGGACAACTAATGAATAATCTGTTTACCTGCTCATTTGTATGTGTGTCTTTCTACCTACAAATCACCTTGAGTGCTCTGGTGACATTGTTTGGGTATACAAGATTGAAACCACCAGATATAATTAAAGTTCTCCCAATACCTTGTAGGTTCTAGGTAAAAAATGAAAAGAAGAGAATGATACTAAAGCAGGAGAAAGAAGAAATGAGAGGCTTTGTTAATGTTGAAACTGGGAGGAAGGGAGTATAAAAGCTGTTAATATATCAAGTACAGGCATTGAAGTTTAAACCATCAGAAATAGTTCATAATGATGTCAAGGTCAAAGGTATTGCTGTTTTTGAGAGTGGTGATATTTTAGTAAGAGTAAAAATAGTTGGAATCCAAGATATTAAGGAACATTGAGCTTGAGGTTTCAGATAGTTCAAAGGTTACCCAAGATAACCCACAAAAACTCCAAAAGTTTATAAGATAAATGTCTAAACCCTCAGAAATTGGAGGGGAGAATGACACATTGATAGGTGGCAATGACAAGAAAGGATAAAGAGGTATTGCTTAAGGAAATTTGTCTTTTAAAGAGAAGTTTTTGCATAAGAAGGAAACAGCATTGATCTAGAAGTGGCAATGGGAAGGGGCAGGAGCTACAAGAATATTGATTAACACTCTGGGCTCTATAAGTCAAGGAATGGACTCTGAGAGACGCCTTCAGTAAAGAATGAGCCAGGTTTTTATCAAAGTGAAGAGATAAAAATAGTGAAGAGTTTGAGGATAAAACTTGTATTATTAGTAGTATATTTTGTTTCTTTTTGGTTGTTGTTGTTGAGGGCTGGGGTTTAGCTCAGTTGGCAGAGTGCTGCTCTGCACTCTCTGAGGACCCAGGGTTGATCCCCAGCATGGCAAAAATGGGAGAAAGATGTGGCAATCTACTCCAGAAGCAATCTCAAAAACAATCAGCCATTGAAAACCCTATGAGGGTTGTTGTTATGAGTCGGACCTGACTTGACTGCACCTAACTACAACAGTGCCTGCAGCTGTAGCACTGTGGCATCTGATCCCATCAGATCTCTGAAGCTAAGCAGGGTCAGGCCTGGTTAGTACTTGGATGGGAGACTACCTAGGAACACCACATACTGTAGCCTAGGGAGAAGGACCAGGCAACCCACTCCCGAAAATCAATCCATGATCGAAAACCCTATGAATAGCAGAGAGGAACTGACAATAGTGTTTCGCCTGTTGTACATAGGTTCACTATGAGTTGGACAGCAACTCGATGGCACCTCACAGTGACAACAACTTTGTTTCTTTCTGGTAGTTTTTGTACTGGCATGAGGATATCTGAAGCAATGAAGAGTTGGAAGGAAAATTAATATACACATACCCTCTCACTAAAGTTGAGATTTCCCCATGGACCTTTTCCTTAGTATCTCCACAGACTGTAATCTTTCCTTACTTGGTAATACCATAATGTTTTTGGGGTGGATATTTCTATTGATCAAACATTGTATTAGAATCATTTTACCGTGTGTTATGTTTTATAGAATTCCTAAGTAGATATATGTTGAATTCAAAAACTAGTTTATTTACCTTTGTACTCTTCATAGCATTTGTGCTCTCTACATATAGGTGTTCAATAATTCCGCAGCAATTTTAGTGGAAAGTGCACACACGCAAATAATTTTCAAATATATTTTGTCCTTAATTAACAAATATCAATCATTATATAATAAACCATATGCCACAGAAAATGCTAAAAGCCCCCCCCCCCATACACATTATCTCCTTCTTCCTTAGAAAATAGACCTCCTCATTTAAACTGTGTACCTGACTATTTTGAATAGAGGCTACTTTCCCCAACTATGTGACAATGAGATTGAGTGCTGACCAATACAAGGTAAGGAAAGTTTCTTGGAAAATTCTTGGAAATTTTTTAAAAGGAAGGGGACTTGTTCTTCTCAGTCTTTTACTTCTTTCTACTCCCTAGAATGTGGATATGATGAGCTCAAGCAGTTCTTATCAACAATGAGGTAACACATAAACTGTGTGAGATACCAGATAGAAGGGATACTTTCCAGAAGTGTCACAATTCTGTGCATTTCTAGACATTTTTCATAACAGAATGAAGCTTCATATTGTTAAGCCACTTTTAACTGATTTGAATTTTCTATTACTTGTACTTGAATGCAATCCTAATTGAAATCATTGACATTATTTAGCTTAATTATAGTTTGCAGGGAAAAGTGAATTTTCAGGCTAATCTAAAAATGTTTTCATCAAGATTGCAATGATCATGTTTCTTTTGTAAAATCTTTAAAGAATTCTTCCCCTCTTCCTAATGTGAAAAAGTACAATATAATTTTTTTTGCCAATAGCTTTTATCCTTGTGTTTTGAAGCAAATGTTAAATTCTTCTATGAGAAATTATTTATGGCAAACTTATAATTCTTGAATCAACTTCAAGGTCCCATTCAAATTCAAGCCCTGGGAAAATAATTAAGAAGGAAATAATAGAAGGGACAAGGTTTTATTAAAAAGAAAAAAAGGAAAAATATCTGTGAGTATTTTGCTTTCAGAATCAATTTACCCTCCTGATGTTGAACATGCTGTTTATGTATTCAATTTGCAAACTTACCCTCAGTTTCACAAAACTTTCATGCATTTCCATTTAAAATTTGCATAGGCTTTTATTTTCAGAAGCATGTTAAATAAAGGAATTGTCTAACTCTCTTGATAGGCCAATGAAGTAAATGAACATTCTCCTCCTTACTTTCAAAAGGTGTGTAGAAGTGACTTTGTTTGTGGGTATCCCTCAGCTATCCCTAGCAGAGTTAGGGCTTGCATCTTACATGTCCTAATCATCGATTGTTGCATTGAATATTATTTGTAGGCTTAGCATTGAAAACAGTCATCATTTTACTCTTTCTCATGATTTGTGAGTCACAAATCAGACAACGGTACTGTAAGTATGATGTGTCTCCACTCTATATGATACCTCCTGGGACTGGAACACCCAAGATGGCTTCTTCACTCATGTGCCTGGTGCTTCCACTAGGATAGCTCAAGTGCTTCAGACTTGTATGGAGCAATTCAATCCAGGTCACAATCTGGAGCCTGCATTCTTGCTGAGTTTGCTAGTTTTCTTTCATGTAGCTCCATCAAGTTACTGGGTCACATGACAGCTTTGAGAGTGTAATACCCAAAGACCATAAAAGCAGAAGCTGCCAGGTCACTTTAAGGCTTAGTCATGCAATAGGCACTGTCTTGCTTCTACTACAATTTTTTGTTTTGGTTTAAGTAAGCCATAAGCCCAGCCCAGATGTAAGGGATGGAGGGTATTCAATTGTGTGAATTTGGGGATGTGTGTTATATTAGAAGCCAGTGCTGGAGTTGACATATAAAATATAAGAGACTCAGTTAAATTTGAATTTTAGATAAAAAAGGAATAACGGCTTTGTGTAAGTGTATGTAAGACATACTTATATTAAAACATTAGCCCTTATTAACCTGAAATTCAAATTTAACTGAGTATTCTGAGTCTTTATTTGTTATATCCAATGATGAAGCAGAAAACCATGAATATAGACTGATACTCTGTTTAGACTCTCTGAGAACACATTAATAATGTGTAGTGTAGTGATTCCACTTTCCAGCTCTAACTGTATCTTCTAGTTCATCCAGTGTGTGTTTATATTCTAGGCTATATCTATGAGCTCAACAAAAGTGATCATGGCAATGAGATGAAATAATGAAATGAATTTCAGCTACTGAGAAAAAAGATGCTGCACTCAAAAATATAAAGCAACTACAACTAAGATCTGACACTGTGGCCTCTGATCCCATCAGATCTCAGAAGCTAAGCAGAGTCAGACCTGGTTAGTACTAGGATGGGAGACTGCCTGGGAACACCAGGTACTGCAGGCTTGGGAGAAGGATCAAGCAACCTACTCCCAAAAAACAATCAGCCATTGAAAACCCTATGAATAGCAGAGAAGCACTGACAACAGTGTTCCATCTGTTGTGCCACATGGGGTGTCTGTGAGTCAGACACCGGCTTGAAGGCACCTAATAACAACAACTTGTTGTTGTTAGGTCCTGTGGAGTCACTATCTGACTCATAGAGACCCTCTGTACAACAGGGGAAGCACTATTGTCAGTGCTTCTTTGCTGTTCATAGGGTTTTCAATGGCAGATTGATTTTTGGGAGGGGGTTGCCAGGTCCTTCTCCCAAGCCTACAACTTCTGGTGTTCCCAGGCGGTCTCCCATCCAAGTACTAACCAGGCCCGGCCCTGCTTAGCTTCCGAGATCTGATGGGATCGGATGCCACAGGGCTACAGCTGCAGGCGAATAACAACAACTAAGATAACTGAATATAGTTTCTGTATCTGAGTTCTTCAGGAAAAATTTCCTTAAGTCCACAAATTGTTTATATAGCAGCTTTTGTATAGGTATTAGGTAGCATTGCAAGACAATGGCCTTTTGTCCTTGCTCTTTTAAAGTGAATTAAATTATGTGGTAAAGTAGTAACATCTTCAATTCATGAAACTGGCTTGTCAGAATCCTTTTAATACAGTTGTATGGAAAAGTTTGGGGCCTTTGTTGTTATTTAGGAGGAACTGCTAATTCTGATAGTTTATTATAGATTATACATATAATCGGGCTGGGATTTAGCTCAGTAGGTAGAGCACTGCGCTGCAGTCTCTGAGGTCCTGAGTTCAATTCCCAGCACTGCAAAAAATGGGAGAAGGACCTGGCAATCCACTCCCAAGGCAATCCCGAAACAGTCAGCCATTGAAAACCCTATGAGGGTCGCTATGAGTTGGATACTGACTCGACGGCACCTAACAACAACAATACATATAATCAATCCTGATTTACAAATTCTGCCTTTAAAGATTCCCAGAAGAGAATAAATAATATGTCAACCATTTGATCTAACCAACACTGTTTAAATCACTAGTGATCATTAGAAATCCACTCCCTTCTGTCAGATACCCTTTCCCTATATGACGTCACAAAGGCAAGTGCCTTAGAAATTATATGCGAAGTTGTGTATAAATTTTTACACTAATTTATTTACACTAATTTATTATCAAATATCAAACAATTTTTATTTAAATATTATGTTCATCCATTGAGTTCATATATATTTATCTAGCATTTCTCAATTACTCACCAAATTTGACTCAAGTTTTATAGTCACATTTTCCAAGAAAGACAGATTATTAAGTAGAAATACTAAAGAGGTAGCTTGAGGCAACCTGAAATCTTTTCCAGGCTAATCCTGTCCTCCTTAAATCTTCTTCTCTTTTCACATCTTCTGCCCTTCCTGTTATAAGTTGAAAAGTCCATGTGTGACATCTGTTGGGGTTTAGCTCAGTTAGTAAAGCACTTGCTCTGCACACTCTGAGGCCCTGGATTCGATCCCAACACCACAAAAATGGGAGAAGGACCTGGCAGCCCACTCTCAAAACAATCCTGAAACAATGAGCCATTAAAGACCATATGAATAGCATAGAAGTACTGACATAATGCCAGGCATGGCACAGTATTGGTCAGTGTTTTGTTCTGTTATACATAGGGTCACTGTGAGTTGGATCTAACTCCATGGCAGCTCACGGCAACAACAACAATATTGGCCACAGGACCGATCATAGGGAATGGCCTATAATAAAAGTGTGAACTGGAATCTCCCCTCATAAAACACGGAGCCTCCCCAGCCCCTCAAGAATTTGGGAGTAAGAACAGACTGGTTTATAGTATTTGATTGTGAAGGGATATTTTTTCAAATCTTTCTGAGCTTGGTAAAGACATGACCTCCCTAAGATATTAAATAAAGTAATTTAGGTAGCAATGATATAAAAGAAATTAGAAATTTTTTATAGCAATGGGTTACTAGAGCTTATTTAATCCAGCTGCATGATTTTATTAATGTGGAAATTTCAGGTCAAAGAAATTTAGTATCTTGGACAAATTCATGACAACACCGAGATCAGGATGTAGGGCTTCTTAACTTCAACCAAGTGCTCTTCTCACTAACTTGTGTCCTGCTGTCACTCAGATAGCACCCACATACCAAAATCAGTGATTTCTAATGGTCCATTTGCCTTAATGATTTCATGTATATATGCTTTGTGCCTTCAAGGAAATTTTTTTCTTTTTTTCTTTTTCTTTTTCTTTCTTTCTTTTTTTTTTTTTTTTTTTTTTTTTTTTTTTTTTTTTTTTTTTTTTTTTTTTTTTTTTTTTTTTTTTTTTTTTTTTTTTTTTTTTTTTTTTTTTTTTTTTTTTTTTTTTTGCAGTGCTGGGGTTGAACCCAGAAACTTGTTTAGGGAATTTTTAACCAAAGTATAATTTAACAGTACAAATGTATAATTATGTGTACCTACAATGGTATTTCATTGTAAATGTGCTGCCCTTTAACCAGTTTCCTATTCATACTTATTTAAGTTTCTCCAATATTTTAAAGTACGTTGTTTAGCATATGTGAAAGTGTACTGATAGATTAAACTCCCAAAGATGGAAATTACTCTAAATTAATTCATTTAACCTGCTGAGCTTTATTTTTGGCTATTCTCAGCAACAAATACCTGCAGATTGCAATGCTACCAGTGCTGCTGCTAATGATGATTTAATGTCAATTCATCTACTTGAAATTTGAAATGATTGTTTTCAATTTCCTCCTAGACAGATAACTAATATTTCAACTCATTTCTCATTTGAATTACCATCTTCACTTGGTCTCAACTATTCAAGTGGTAAAACCAGTTTTACATGAAATTAGAACTACAAATTTTCAGAATTCATGAAATATGAAAAAATGGCCATCAATGACTTATAAGAACATGCATTAGCTTCAGAATTAATTTCAAATAGATTTTCATTCAGTTCCCAGTTCAAATCAAGTGACTTTTATGTGACATAGCAGTTAAACTCAATTTAAGAGCTTCCTGGAATACCATTTAGAGCAAATATGCAGACCTCTTCTTATTTAAAAACTGGAACACTGACAAACTCTAGCAGATTGAGTCTCTTAGGCATTGGAATTGTGGGAACATACATAATAGCAGTAAATCCTCTTTTCATTTTCTAGACTCTCAATGACATAATTATGTATATGGAGCAGCTATGTTCTTACTTGAAACTATTGGTTAAAATAAAGCTTAGAATTAACTGGAATTTCATCTCTTTTATTCCTGCTTCTTTAATTAAAAACCTTATGTGATTTCTAGTACTACCATATCTGGCAAGCATTTTACAAAATGGATATTTAAAAATTATTTGGCCATAAGATGTAAGTTTTAAGAATCCAGATTTCAATATTAATTATCTCAAAGAATTATTTTATCCATTGAATATAAGTGTATTTACTTTTGAAAAAAGAAGTTTTTTGTGTACTTTTTAATTGTATGGCTTTTACTGGACTGAAGGAAACGGAATATCATTAGGCATAAATTTGCAACACATGCCAGTTCAAATAGTATGCCCTCAAGTTCTATTTCATTAGGAGTATTTCATAGGACATAAGGCTGAAGAGAGGCTTATGTGAAAAAAAAATTCGTGATTAAATGTATTTGGGAAACTGCACATCATATTTTCAGTTTAAAGAAGCATCTGAAGCTCTGCAAAGTCAATCAGCAAGAAGGGATAATTTGATCACCCAAGTCATTGGCTCTCAAACTTTATTGAGTGTCTTAATCATCTGTAGGTCTTATTAAAACAGATTACTAAGCTCCACATATAAAATTTCTGATTCATTAGATCTGGGATGGAACTTAAGAAATGGAATTGCTAATACTTTCTCAGGTGATGCTCATGCTGCCAAGCACATAGACCATAATTTGAAGGCATAATTGACCAACTGCAATGCACATGTTTTCTTAAATTTATTTCTAAAAAAATTTGTGTTTTGATGCCATTGTAAATGGAAGCTTTTGGATTTTATTCTCTAATTTTTTATGCTAACAGAGAGGTACACCTAAATTTTGCATCTTGATCTTGTATCAAATAGACTCCCTAAATTTACTTTCTTAATTTCTAAAACAGTAATAGATCTCTAAATATTTTCTAAATAAATAATCATGCCAAATATAAAGATAGCTTTACTACTTTCTATCCAATTTTTATGGATTTCATTTTCTCATTAATTTTGTTTTTTGCAGTAACTAGAACCATCAGAACAATGTTGAACAAAAAAACAAATATCAAAATCAGTAATTTCTGCTTTCTCTCAAGTTTACTGGAAAAGCATTCAATATTACATCATGAAATATAATGCTAGCTCTACTTTTATAGCAATTCTTTATCAGAATAAGGGAGTTCCTTCCTATTGTCAGTTTGTTAACAAATTTTTATTGTAAATAAGTGCTGGAATTGTCATGTGTTTTCTTTGTTTCATTCAAAGTATTATAGGATTTTCCCTTTTGTAACATTGTAAATTAGAGTGATTAACTTTCCAATATTAAATCCAACTTGCATTACTGAAATAAAATTTATTTGATTGTGGTGTATTATCTCTTTCTATATTGTTGGATTCAATTTTTAAATATACTTTTGTTTCTTCTTTTTTGACTTTATCCAAGATTTTAAATTCTATTTTAATTTTCACATCGACTTATTAGTAATACTTCCTTCTGTTTGCCATAATTTCTTAAAGGATTATATGTTTTTAGCTTATCACTGTCCACTTCAATTTGATTTTGTACCACATGAAATGCTATTTTACATATAATTGACATTTACCTTTTTTAGATACTTCACAACATGCTTGCTAGTCAGCTTTCAATTACTGTAGAAAATACCTGAGATAAATCAACTTATAAAGAGGAAAGATTTATTTTGTCTCACAGTTTTGGAGGTTTCAGTCCATTGTTGGTCGGTAAGATTGCTTTTGGGCTTGTGGAGAGGTAGAACATCATAGTGGGGAGTACGTGGTAGATCAAGCTGCTCACCTCATGCCTGCCAGAAAGCAGAAAGAAGAAGAGGTAGGGCTGGGATCCAAATATCTTCTTCAAGTCCATTCCCCAGTAGCCTTTCTTCCACTAGATCCCACCTCTTAAGGGTTCCAGCACCTCCATGGGCTGATGACCAACCCTTCAAGACACAGGCCTTTAGAAAGACATTTAAGACCCAAACTATAGCAATACTATATTTATTTCTTGCTTGAAAGAATATTCTTTTTGAAAAATTAATGGAGGAAAAAACATTTGTTTTAAATGAAGCAACACATTAACTCTTTTATGCTCTCTTCATTACTTCTTGTGCGTCTGTGTTTCCCTTTAGTTTCAGTTCACTTTACCAAGGTGGACTTCCTTTAGTATTTCTTATGGATCAGTTTTCCTGGTGATTCTGAATAGGTTTAATTTTTTTCTTTATATCTGAAGAATGTATTTGTTGAATATGGAGTTCTGGGTTGGTTTTTCATTCTTCTTTCCTGCTTACTGTTTGGACTCATTTTTTTTCATAAAGAGGTGGCATAAGTTTTTATAGTGTCTTGTATGTAATATGTTATTTTTCTCTGGCTGCCTTCAAGATTTTCACTTGTTTGACTTTGTGAAACTTGACAATGGTGTGCCTACTTGCAGTCAACTTTGCATATATGTGGGTTGTGATTTGCTGAGCTTCTTGTACCTGTAGTTTGGTCTCTTTCAGCATTTATTTATGTTCTCAGTGGTTATATCTTCAAATTTTTCTCCTGCCATATTATCTTTATTCCCCCCCGGAACTTCAAATGTGCAGATGTCAGACTACTTAGTAATTTCCCACAAATCATTGAGGCTTCGTGTACTTATTTATGCTTAATATTTTCCCTTTGCTGTCTACATTATTTCCCATTTATCTATCTCCAAGTTCATTGCCTCTTTAATGTGTCATCTTCAATCTTTTCTTAAATCTGTTACTAAATTTTTCATTTAAGAAATTGTATATCCTAGGATTTTTGTCATTTTCACTTTTTGCTGAGATTTTTCTATACGATCATTCATTGTTGTTGTTGTTGTTAAGTGCCATCGAGTCAGTATCCGACTCATAGCGACCTCCATAGGGTTTTCAATGGTTGACTGTTTCGGGATTGCCTTGGGAGTGGATTGCCAGGCCCTTCTATTTTTTAGGTGCTGGGAATTGAACTCGGGACCTTAGAGATTGCAGCGCAGCACTCTACCAACTGAGCTAAATCCCAGCCCATGTTCATTCATTATGGCCATCTATTTCTTCATGTCCTTAAGCATATTTATGTTAATTGTTTTAAAATGTTGCCAATGACATACACTTAGGTTACCACTGTGTCCATTTCTATGCATGGATTTTTATTTTGACTACCAGTAACATGTTACTTTTCTTTGCAAGTCTAGTAATTTTTATTAAATGTTGGACTATTGTTTTGGTATTAAAAGCAAAAGAATAAAAAGAAACCTACTCAATTAATTTGAACATGCAGCACTTTGATCTTACATTTCTTAAAGGGGGGATTGTTTTGATATTTTCCTCAGTGTTAATATATATCTTTTTAAAATATTAGTGTGAAGGCATTCCCTTCTGTGATTTCAGTGGCGAGCACAAGGTGTATCAATAAGACTCAGAAGCCAAACTCTTTCTCCCTGTCAATTCACAGGAGCTAAAATATCTGGAGAAGGAGATCCAATACCTGCTCAGCTTTTTCAAATTTCCAGCTGTTATTGTTTTCCACCAGACTTATTGGAGTTTTCTTGGTGTATTCAAAGGTCAGTTAAGTATTTAAGAATAATTTATATCCTGATTTGGGGAGCCTTTTCTATGGTTCCTTCCTCCTCGGGACTTTTCCTTTCAATTTCTAGCTGGTCTGATAGCACCAAACATTGTCTTCTGACACCTCAAGGTGATAGGACAACAAATTTCTGCTTAAATTGTGCTTTATCTGTTCTAGATGAACTTGAAATTATTCCAGGATAAAAGTTAAGTAAATGTAGATCTGATCCAGTACCATTTGATACTTTCAAGGGTTGAATCCACTGTAATATCTGCATAATTTCAATCATTCTAAAGTCACTTCATGGGAGAACATGGCAATCCACTCCCGAAGCAATCCTGAAACAATCAACCATTGAAAATCCTATAAGGGTCAATATGAGTTGGACCTGACTCAAGGGCACCTAACAACACCAACAACAAAGTCACTTCAAATTGGTTTGTAGTTTATTTTGTGATAATAATTATCTGTACGAGAGTGAGTCTTATACAAGCTACTTTATCTTTACTGTAATCTGAACCCATTTTTCCTTGTACTACTTATAGGAATTTCTTTAGTTCAGTGTCTTCCAGCACTGAAATTTCCATTGAAGTCCACCAAGTTCAGCTTGGTTGCTATTCCTCTTGTAGTTAATTTGATCTTTTGTCCTGACTTTATAAGTATTTTCTCTTTATAACAATAAAACTTACTAGGCTATCTCTGGGTATATATTGTTGTTGTTGTTAGGTAATGTCGAGTCGTGTCCGAATCATAGTGACCATCATAGGGTTTTCAGTGGCTGATTTTTTTGGAGATTGCCTCAGGAGTGGATTGCCACATCCGTCTCTCATTTTTGTGGTGCTAGGAATCGAACCCAGGACCTCAGAGACCGCAGAGCAGCACTCTACCAACCAAACTAAATCCCAGCCCTGGGCATGTATTACCACACATCAATGTATTTATTCTACAAACAAGTATTTGTCATCTACTATGTGTAGCCTGCAGCTGAACCACTGTGGCATCTGATACCATCAGATCTTGGAAGCTAAGCAGGGTCAGGCCTGGTTAGTACTTGGATAGGGACTGCCTGGGATCATCAGATGCTGTAGGCTTAGGAGAAGGACCCAGCAACCCACTCCCAAAAAACAATCAGCCATTGAAAACCCTACGAATAGCAGAGAAGCACTACCAGTAGTGTTTCGCTTATTGTACATAGGGCCACTATGAGTCGGGTACCGACTCGACAACACCTAACAACTATGTGTAGGCTCTTAAGCAAATAATTGGGGAGATGACAGTGAAGAGAAAAACAAAATTATATTACCATAGGATGTCTATTTTTATAACAAGAGGAGTTAAATTTTTATAAAGTAAATTACTTTAGAAATAATAAAGAATGAAGAGATAAATGATATGGAGAAATGTAAAGTTAAGAAAGCTATTTTGCAATTAAACCAGGTACTGTGACACATGCTTATAATCCCAGCAACTTGGGAGGCTGAGGCAGGAGGATCATGAGTTTGAGGCCAGAGGCAGCCTGCACAAGCACAATTTATTGAGACCATGCCCCCCCCAAAAAATTTAAGGGGCTAAGGTGCATCTCACCTGCAGCTGCACTACTGTGGCATCTGATCCTGTCAGATTTTGGAAGCTAAGCAGGGTTGGGCCTGGTTAATACTTGGTTGGGAGACTGCCTAGGAACACCAGATACTGTAGACTTGGGAGAAGGACCTGGTAACTCACACATAAAAATAAATCTGCTATTGAAAACCCTATGAATAGGAGAGAAGCACTAAAAGTAGTCCTTCTCCTGTTGTAATGTTTCACCTGTTGTATGTAGGATCTCTGAGATCAGATACCGACTGGAGGGCACCTAAGAACAACAACAATGAAAGTGATTTTTATTTTGGAGTAATATGGGAGCATTGCACAGAAATTTTAATTATACATGTTTTAGGAATGTTGATGTTTCATATTTTATATTCTTCCATCCATGTATAAATAGTCATCAATATTTCTTATATAAATTTCCTATGCTCCAATCTATATTTTTTTGTAAACTAAAAGTAATGAGGGAGAAGGACCTGGCAACCCCCTCCCAAAAATCAATCTGCCATTGAAAACCCTATGAACAGCAGAGAAGCACCGACAATAGTGTTTCCCCTGTTGTACAGAGGGTCGCTATGAGTCGGATACCAACTCGACAGCACCTAACAACAACAACAACAACAAAAAGTAATGAGAAAAAAGTCAACCTTTTTATGAAGACAAAGAAGGTCGTTTTGTACCATGAAGCAAAGTGGAATTTCTAAGTGAAAAAAAAAGAAAAAAACAAAACAACAACAACAAAAAAAACTATTTCCAGAGTTACCAGGACTGATACTGATTCAGGAATGTAAATGATCACATATGTTTGTTTGTACCTAGGCATGTGCATGTGATGTATTATTAACACATTACAAAGAATTCAGCCTTTAAAATTATTATTGATATTCATATGAAATTTAATAGGATTAAAAGTAGTTTTACAGAGTAACAACAAATCTTAGTTAGAAATGGTGTATTAGATGTTGCAATTGTTTTCCATTTTTAGCATGAATTTAGCCTTTTCCTCAATTTTCCTCATATTGTCTCTACTAAACATTTCTTTTTCTTAACATAACTTTCAAAATAGAAAGGAATTCCCAGAAAATCAAGTATTATGCCTGCTACTTAAGGTAGGCTACAGCGTGCTCTCCTGCTGATAGTCTGTGTATCCATCATTCTCTTTTTCCCTTTGCTTTCTCCTCCTCTCAACCAAGAAAAAAACCAAAGACCTACCAAACTTTCCCTCATTTTCATGGTGTGTTCACAGTATACAAGAAAAATATCAGTCAAGTTCACCAAAGATGTGATCAATTCAGTCGCAACATGAGCTCAAAGATGTTTGTTGTAACCTTGTTGATGGTTATGTAAAATGAAGCCATCAATCTTATAACTTGGAATATATGCAAACTCAGTCTGATCCAATCAAAGCTGGAGCTGGTCAGGAACACAGACCTGCTACCCCTGGGGCTCCAGTTTTAGATTCTTGCTCATTGTCCTCTTTCAGTTTACTTCTATTACAGTGTCTTTAAACTGAGAGGAAGTCTTTAGCCCAATTCTCCCCATTTATTTATCTACGATTTTAAAGAGTGATGGGTGAAGATATGGAACTTAGGACGTTTAAATCAAGCCTAACAAGGCTCTTCTGAGCCTTTAAAAAATCACGACTTCATAGGACATTGAAGTAGAAAACCTAATATTCATCTTACACATTTTCAAACTTTCATAACTGAGTCTGAGCCATTCAGAGTTGTCTCAGAGATTAATACGCTTGTACATATGGTCAAAGTGGGTGGAGGTGGGAAGCAGGTAGCCAGACCCAAAGGATGCTCAGTGGAATATATAATGTGCCTCCCTTGAGGGACACAAATTCCAACTCCTACCCGTATAGCCATTAGACATGTTCCATGCACAGTTCTGATTTCATCATTTTTCTATAGTACAGTTCCACAAACATTTTTTGAGAAAAATTTCTTTTTTTTAAGAAAATGTATGAACACTGATAACTGTATTCAAATAATCTTCAAGATAAGGATTTTTAGAATCACCGTGGATGTGATCTCTCGGACATTTTACCAAATTCATATTTTTAACTTCAAATTATGTTTTAAAAAGCAAGAATCTAAGGCTGAGGATGTAGCTCAATGATAGAATGCCTGCCTAGCATGTTTGAGGTCCTGGTTTCAATCCCCAGCATCCAAAAGGAATAATAATAATAATAATAATAATAATAATAATAACACTAATAGCTAAATGTCCCCTGAATATATCAAAATATGCAATATGTAAATTTTTAATGAATCAAGCCCCTTATTTCAACTTTTGGAAATTAAATATTAATACAAAACCTTGGTTCCATAAGTGAAATGAAATTCTCTGGAGATGTGATGCACATCGCAAGCTTTAGTGAAATCATAGTCCTTTGAAAACTAGCAAACTTTTATTTTCATTTGGTATCAATCCTTAGTGTTCCCTGTTCTTACCAGGAGGCCATTATGAATGAATTAAGTAAGCCTATATCCCTTGGCGCCTGCAGCCATAGCCCTGTGGAATCCGATCCCTGCAGATCTCGGAAGCTAAGCAGGGCCGGGCCTGGTTAGTACCTGGATGGGAGACCGCCTGGGAACACCAGGTGCTGCAGGCTTGGGAGAAGGACCTGGCAACCCCCTCCAAAAAATCAATCTGCCATTGAAAACCCTATGAACAGCAGAGAAGCACCGACAATAGTGTTTCCCCTGTTGTACAGAGGGTCCGCTATGAGTCGGATACCGACTCGACGGCACCTAACAACAACAACAACAACAACAACAACAACATATCCCTTGGCACCTAAAGGAATTCCTGTTATTATCAAAGCAAAAACTCTAGGCAGCTAGAAAGAAAAGAAAAAACACTCTCAGAACTAATGAGAAGATTTTCCAGATTTTTTCCCCTCCATCTGAAAACAGCTTAATACATTGTTAAGTCTAAGATACTACTAACCTAGTCTCCAAATTTTTTTAATAACTTTGCTTTTGTGGCACCACTAATTCATCCCCTGTATTATTTCCATTAATTTCCTATGAAAATTGATCTAATTTGTATTTTAATTACACATTTTTACTCATACAAAATAACATTTTTATTATCAGTAGTATATTTAAAAGTATAGCATTGTGTAATTTTTATCTCATCAAATCTAAGATATTATTAGCTGTAAGTTAAATTATTTTACTTACCACTATAGAAGGCAAAACACTGCTGTTTAAATTATTACTCAATACTTTAAAAAACCCATTATGGTATAATTGACATAAAATTATACATATTTAAAGCATAAATCACAATAAGTACAACTCAACTTTTATCTCTTAGCATTTTATATTATCCTTAAAGGAAAAACTATTTTAATGTTAGTGATGATTTTTAATCACAATCACTCTTATGCATGTAAGAAATAAGTATAAACAAAATAAAAATCTTAAATTATTTCTAAAATTTCTTCTCAGTATTGTACTCTTCTGAATTACTTTTTAACTTAGAGTTATCAATGTCTACACTTTTCTCCTGATATCATCTTCTCTGTAATTAAGAATGATTATGAATCATTTCTTAAAATAATGGCATTTATTCTAAACCAAACATCACACATTCTACAAATTTTAATGCTAACACTTCCTTTATTTTGCCAGGAAGTATCAACAAATAATTTTACAACAAGTTCTATGTATTGTGCTATATCAGATTCTGCAAAGTAATTGGTATTTGCAAAAGATTAGGCAATTACAGCTATATGACAATTCATATTTGCTTCATTGTTCCGTTTCAGTGTCTTATTGCATGCACAGTAACTTTCTACTTCTCCTTCTGATGATATTTGAACTTTCTACTAAATCAATAGATAACAGTACCAATAATTATTTTTACTTTTATTTTTTTTGCAAGTATTAGGGAGTTGAACATAGGCCCTTGTACATGCTAGGCAACTGCTCTACCATTGAGCTGCGTGCCTACCCCTTTTTTCCCCTGTTTTTTTATTTTTATTTTTGGAACAGTTTCCCTAAGTTATACAGGTTTCCCCTGGCCTTTTACTTGTGATCCTTCTGCCTCAGCCTGCTGAGTCACTGGGATTATATATGTGTGCCACCATGCCCAGCTATGATTTCATTTAAATATAATTATTGGTACTAGGTTGGGCACCATGGTGCATGCCTGTCATCCCAGCGACTCAGGAGGGTGAGAAAGAAAGATTGTGAATTTGAGACCATAGGCAGATTATATAACTAACTTAGCAAGACCCTGTCTCAAAAAAGGAAAAAGGGGCCTGGGGTACAACTCAGTGGTGGAGCACTTGCCTAGCATGCAAAAGGTTTTGGATTCAAGCCCCAGTAAGGCAGTAAGCAAATAAATAAATAGATAGCATCGTAAGAACAGTTTTGACCAAATCCATGTATGTGCAAGTCATGACAGGATTTGAAAGGTGCCTTAAACTATATTTACCAGATGGATTTAGTGATGATAAAAAATAAAACTGTGAATGTATCTTAGAATCTATGAAATACTAGAGTATTATATTTTCAGAGTATGTGTAAAATTTTGTTTTCAGTATTACCAACTAGCAAACAGGGTTCTTGTGATGTTGCAAGGTTTTATGCAACAAAATTAATAGAAGGAACACAAACTTTGGGATCAGAAATAGTCGGTATAAAATATTGTTCTATGTTTGAGAAAGTAACTACATATCTTCATTTGTAAGGTAAGTGTGATAATGGTCCCTTCCACAGTCTTGTGAATGTGTTAGGGATAAATGGAAGACATTAAAGCTCCTTGCACAGCACCCCACATGTGGCAGACACTTAATATGTTTCTAATGCTAATGTTAGGAAAAATATAAATCCTCTGCCAATTCATACTTTAAAAAAGGAGTTATACAGCCTGGTTTGATTTTTGAGATTATAGTGAATTGATATTTTAATTTGGTCTACCAAAAGAACTAAAGATCTCTCCTAGAATAAGTGCAACCAAAGTGCTTATTAGAAGCAAGGATGGCTAGACTGCATCTTACATATTTCGGACATGTAATCAGGAGAGACCAATCCCTGGAGAAAGACATAGTGTTTGGGAGAGTGGCAGATCAGCAAAAAAAAAAAAAAAAAAAAAAAAAAAAAAAAGGAAAACCCTCCACCAGATGGATTGACACAGTGTCTGCAACAATGGGCTTAAATATAAATAAGATGGTGTGCCTGGCACAAAATAGGGAAGTGTTTCGATCTGCTGTACACAGGGTCACTATGAGTCAAACTCGACTCCACAGCACCTAACAACAACAACAACAACAACAACAATTTAGACATTATACCTCCTCAGACTTATAATTGTAAACCCCAAAGAACACCCTATTCAAAGGAGTAGTAGAATATGCAAACCAGTTTAGCAGAGTCTATCTATAAACACACAAGGCTGTGCCAAAGCATGAATGTGCTATGTCTTTGGCTTATGCCAAACCATGAGTGGGGAGTGCCTTTGGGATGTGCTCATAGTATATGTGAGGTGGACACTGAATACCATAGTTATGTCTAAAAGGCTTTCCCTGAACCTCTTAAAGCAGAAATTATATTTTACCCTTCTTGCTTATTTGTCTAAATTTTTCATGCATGTCATGAATGAATTTATTTTTCCAAATAAATTGTCTAAATTTTTCATGCATGTCATGAATGAATTTATTTTTCCAAATGTTTGATAGTATAGAATATTTACTTTACAAAAAACTATTTTCTCTTCATTAGAAATCCACACATTAGATAATTTGCCTGACTTTCTCAGCTGATTGCATTTTAACAACATGGCAAGGAAAGCATGGATGGAAAGATAAATTGATAATTATTCACTTGGTTACACATTTCTGAAGGGGGGAAATAATTATAAAGTGTTTAAAAAAGATACTTGCTACATAATGTGAGTTGAGCGATCTAGTCAAAGAATCTGAAGTACAGTTGTCCGAAATGGGGTAGTAGTTTGGGAACATTTTAGAATCTATTGTCAGAATAGTGCTTATCTTTCACCAAATTCCATTATACCTTTATTGATACTAAGTCTATAATGAGCCACATGGTTGACCAGCTAAACAATATATCCCTGCCTCTGCTGAAGATATGGAGGCTGTAATGAAAACCTTCATTAATGCAATATGAATAGAAGTATTGGACTTCTAAGATTTAAGTCATTAATTAGGTTCACCTCCTTTATACCCTCTTCTTTCATACACTCTGCTGTAAATTGAGTGTAGTAGCAATCTACTTTCCACCATACTGATGATGACCATCCTGCCTAGGCTGCAGGGCTTGAGAAACTAGTCTACAGGTCAAATGCAGCCTGTGCTCTTTTTTGTGTGGTTGCAAGCTTAGCATGATTTTTACATTTTTAAAGGATTTTTTTCAATTTGGGGCTGAATCCAGGGTCTTGCACATAGTTTGTAATAATAAAAATATATCATAGGACTTATGGCATTGATTAATATAAGATATTTAAAATATGAATAAAAGGATAGAGAGTGATGAATAGAATGTGTTGCAATACTTTATAATATTTTAAGGTAATATTATTTGAAGTTGAACTAGAATGATTTTAAGATTCATGTTATACCTTTAGAGAAATACCTAAAAACACAAAGAATTATGAATAAAAGCACAACACAGAAGAAAATATTTATTGTTATTTTTAGGTACTGTTGAGTCAGGTCCAACTCATAGCAACCCTATGTACAACAGAATGAAACACTACCCTACACTGTGCCGTGCCCAGCACTATGTCAGTGTTTCTCTGCTATTCATAGGATTTTTGATGGCTGATTATTTCAAGATTGGGTTGTCAGGTCCTTCTTCCATTTTGCAGTGCTGGGGTTCAAACCCAGAGTCTCAGAGCATGTGGGGCTAAACCTCAGCCCCAAGAAGAAAACATTGTTGTTGTTGTTGTTGTTAGGTGCCGTCGAGTCGGTATCCGACTCATAGCAACCCTCATAGGGTTTTCAATGGCTGACTGTTTCGGGATTGCCTTGGGAGTGGATTGCCAGGCCCTTCTCCCATTTTTGCGGTGCTGGGAATTGAACTCGGGACCTCAGAGACTGCAGCGCAGCGCTCTACCCACTGAGCCAAATCCCAGCCAAGAAGAAAACATAGTATGTTAAAAATATTCCATTCATTCAAATGAGGAAAATATCTGGAGAAACATCAAATGAGATAAGTAAAAACAAAACATCAAAATTAAAGGCTTAAGTCTATAATTACAAGAGTATATTAAATGTAAATTAACACATATCCTGCCTCTTGTTGCCTATAGCCATACCACCGGGGTGTCTGATCTCGTCAGATCTCAGTAGCTGAGCAGGGTCAGGCCTAGTTAGTACCTAGGTGGGAGAGGGCCTGGGAACACTAGATCCTGTAGACTTGGGAGATGGACCCAGCAACCCACTCCCCCAAAATAATCAGCCATTGAAAACCCTATGAACATCAGAGAAGAACTAATAATACTGTTTTGCCTATTGTATGTAGGGTCACTGAGTCAGACTCCAACTGGATGGCACCTAACAACAACAACAACAACCTCTTATTAAAAGGAAGAAATAGGCTGGGAGTGGTGGTGCATGCCTGTAATCCCAGCAGCTTGGGAGGCAGAGGCAGGAGGATCGCAAGTTCGAGACCAGAGGAAGTCTGTGTAACGTAGCGAGACACTGTCTCAAAAATTAAAAATAAAAAAGGGCTGGGGGCACAGCTCAGTGGCCCAGCACTTGCAAAGCATGCAAGCGCAAGGCCCTGTGTTCAACCCCCAGTACCTCAAAAAAAAAAAAAAAAAAAAAAAAAAAAAAAAAAAAAAAAAAAAAAAAAAAAAAAAAAAAAAAAAAAAAAAAAAAAAAAAAAAAAAAAAAAAAAAAAAAAAAAAAAAAAAAAAAAAAAAAAAAAAA
>VMDO01012348.1:42462-62735 GCA_007922755.1 Pedetes capensis | reverse complement strand
GTTCATGATTTTTCTTATCTAAAAAAATGAGAATCCAATCAGATCCAGATTTAAATTTTTTATGTCTATCACCTAATGTTTTGAAGTATCAAAGAAAGCTTTAATTTCCTAGATCAAGAAAATATGATAATATTGTTTCAGAGGATTTAAAATAGTGTTTTGTTACTTTTGACTCCTGGATTATTTACCATTTATCAGAAAACCATATGTGCAATGGCTCCTGATTAGTAGATTCATTAATAAAGTTACATGGGTAACTTTAAAAGCATTTTACTTAGAAAATTTTACTTTTTTTTAACTTCGTTTACTTAGAAGATTTTTACTTAGAAGCACTTTTAGATGTAACTTCTATTGCTTTTACATAGCCAAATTAGGTTATTCTTTATTGTTAATAACATTTTTATTAAAGGTAGCCTGGAAAACCCTCACTAAATTACCTTTGTTCTGATTCTTTGAAGTTATAGAAATTTTAAAAGTAATGAAGTTTCTTTTTTGTATGCCCTGCAAGATCAGTCATTATCAAATTTTAAAAGAATATACTGATGAAAATGGATAATTAGTGTCTTAACCAAAATGTGAAAATACATAAATTATTTGGTTATATAAGTCTTAGAATTGGTTCTGGAGCCCTAAAACTCATTTTTGACATAGGACCATCATTCAGCCTCTTTGTAAGGACTCTTGTTTACTGTGCTGTGAATGAGTAGTAGAGTTACAACTCTTACTGATTTTGTATGCACTTGGCTGTGAAATACTGGTTTTCTTTTTAAGTGTCAAGTAGAGTCACAGAAAATGAACTAAGAAAGATCATAAATGTCTTCTTATTCAGCTGTTATAACCTTCTTCTCTTACTGTTTTGTAGGTGATACTGGGCCTCTGCCTAGATTAAATAAAGCTTCCATATTTTTAATGTTGACTTGAAATATTAGAAAATTATTTGGTAATGTCTGGAAGCTTTAAATGATACAACCTGAATTTTATATTTCTTTGCTTTTGTTTCAGTTAATTTAATATGAAAAACTGAAATTACAAATGACAAAAAAGTGAATAATAAAATTACTAGTATTATTTGGATGATACTTTTCCCTGCTTTTCTCATTTATGCTGCTAATATAGAAATAACATTTTGGCTTAAGCAGTTGAATTTAGGACTATTGCTATATTCTCTCTATGCTATGTGTCTTGGTACCACCCTGACATTTGACTGAAGAATAAACTCTTGGTAAGACTATGACACTGCATTGCTTTACCATATGTACCTTCATTTGATTTCTTTTTCCCATTCCCTCTTCTCATTTCCTCCTTTTCTTCCTTCTTAATCTACATCTTATCCCTCCCAAGGCATATAGTATCTAAAGTTTAACACATCTCACAACTTTGTATCAAATAAAAATTGTCCATGCCTACATTGTAACATAGTAATTTTTCTAAGAAACTTATTATCTTAGGTACTAATAATCATAGCTAATACTTTCATAGTATATATGTTGTTCCAGTTGCTGCTCCAAATACTTTACATAAATTAATTTATTTTTATTTATTTCATTAATTATTATTTAAATTTATTCATTTAATTTTAAGTAATTCTCAGAGAATTATTTCTCTTTCATTATCAATATCTGGATTTTATTTTTAAAGGAATAAACGTTTCTTTTAAGCAAAAGGAAATAAGAAATATTTCTGGCTTCCTAGAATTTTCAGATAACTAAAATATATTTAATCCATAGCTCTAAAGAGTTGAATGAAAGTGAATATTAATTATTGATACAGGAGGAAGGCTTCTTTATGTCCTTCAATGAATTCAAGTTTTGAAACATCATCAAAAAGACAGATAGTCATAGCCTCCACCAGTTCTATAAAGAGTAATAGCTTACCTAATTAGCCAGGCGCGGTGGCGCACGCCTGTAATCCCAGCGGCTCGGGAGGCGGAGGCAGGAGGATCACAAGTTCGAGACCAGAGGCAGTCTCCGTAATTTAGTGAGACCCTGTCTCAAAAAGTAAAAAAAAAAAAAAAAAAAAAAAATGGGCTGGGGGTGCAGCTCAGTGGTCCAGCACTTGCAAAGCATGCAGGCCCTAGGCCCTGGATTCAACCCCCAGTACCGGAGAAAAAAAAAAAGAGTAATAGTTTGCCTAACTGATGGTGATGCTGTTACAAAACTAAACTCTCTGGACTGGGGGTGTAGTTGAGTGGTGTAGCATTTACTTAGCATGTGAGAGGCTCTGGGTTCAATTGCTGGCACCACACACACGCACACAAAAATTTGAATTCTGAGTAACTGATAATACCAAAATAATCTTCACCTTGGTGGTTTTAACAATGAGTCATTGCTAACTGAATGAGTTATTTGAGAAATATCACCTTGGAACTTGAGGTGGAGGAAAACATAGATGTTTTTCTGTATTGATTCAAGTGATAGTCTCACAATTTTCTAATCATATTATAAGGAAATAAAGCCTTTTATTGCATTTATCACATAAGTCATATACACTCATTGTGGGTAATACAGCTATAATTAGGAAGATGGCGAGAAAGCAGGAGAAGAGGGAAGGAAGTAAGAAAGAAGGAAGAAAAGAAAGAAGAAAAAATATAAAAGGACGGAAACTAAAAAAAAAAATACCTGAAATCCCATCAGTCATTGATAATCACCATTAGCATAGAGTACCACTTTACATTATTTTATGTGTAGATGCATATTTTTAAAGAAAAATAGTATTCCATACTTTTTCCTAACCTGTTTTTATTCTTAATTACATAATATGGCTTTATTGTACAAATGAATATATGACAGCTAGTTAAATAAATCACCTATTATTGGACATTTAGATAGTTTCTAATTATTCTTTAGATCCTTTAAATATTTTTAACTAAGTTCTTAGGATTTATTCCTGCAGGACAGAGTAAGTAGCTCAGACAGAGGCACATGCCTGTAATCCTGGCACTGGGGAGGCTAAGGCAAAAGGATAGCAAGTTGAAGGCCAGTCTGAGCTATATAGCAAGTTCGTGACCAGCCTGGGTTACATAGCAAGACCTTGTTTAAAAAAAAAAAAAATCAGAAAACAAAACAAATAAACAAACCAAGGAATAAAAGAGTCAGTAGGAAAGTAAAATAGTAAAGGTATCCGTGGTGCTGTGGATGAAACCCAGGGCCTTGTGCTTGTTCGGCAAATGCTCTACCACCTCAGCTTAAAAAGTTTTGTTATTATTGCCAGTTTGCCATCTAAGAAAGGTCGTACAGTATAGTCCACCATCAGAGTCCACAACTATTAGTAAATATTATTATTTACTATTGTTTTAGTTGCCGTTTCTTTATTACCAAGAAGAAGAAACTTTGTTTTTCAAATGCTTCATGAGCTTATTGTTGGTTATATGATTTCTTGGTGAAAATCAGCTCTCTTTCCCTATAGCTTTAAATGGCTCTAAGGTTATTGTAAAACAGCATTCTCAGATGAACAACACACAACTGACTGCCAGCTCCTCCTAACGATAATATGCCATCTGATTTTAAAGTCTTGAAGTACATGGAGTCCAAGCCAGAGGTCGTCCAATGCTTGAGACTAGCACTGATGGATGCCGTCAAGGACATTGTACAGCAAATAATATCTGTGATGAGCTCTGCGAGAAACTGTGAGATAAACCTCAACGAGCACATTGTTCCTGATCATCTCCTTGAGAGCATTCCACAGGAGTGGAATTATATTCCAAAAGAAACCAAAAGGAAAGAATTAAGCAAAGGTAATTATACATGTTCTTCCTTGAGAAACCAGCCCCCAAAAAGCAATTTTCTAGGATATTCAATTAAATAAAATTCTAAAAATTATAATACTGATAAACTGATTAATCTTCCTTCCTCTTAGTATTTTTAGAATCCTTAATTTTCTTTTTACTATGAACCACATGAACAAACAAACTAAAATGAAAATTAACCAAATGTTCATCTACATTATTCAACTACCTGTTCAGAATTCTCTGTGATATTTTGTTTAGTGTTCATGGATTATTGTTGTTGTTAGGTGCCATCTAGTTGGTATCAGACTCGTAGTGACCCTGAGTACAACAGGGGAAACACTATTGTCAGTGCTTCTCTGCTATTCGTAGAGTTTTCAGTGTCAGATTAACATTTGGGAGTGGGTTGCCAGGTCCTTCTCCCAAGCCTACAGCAACTGGTGTTCCCAGGCGGTCTCCCATCCAAGTACTAACCAGGCCTGACCCTGCTTAGCTTCCAAGATCTGACACCACAGTACTGCTGCTGTAGGCATTCACAGATTAGTCACAGGATTTTTACTTATTTCCTTTAAATCTAGTAAGTATTGCTAATCTAAGTTTGTACTTTTAAGATTACTCTGATACTCAGTTTAATTATTCTTCCCTTTAAGTTTTCCCCTTGAAACCACTGATTATTTTCTTTTCTCTGAAAACACCTATGTGTGTGGTTTTTATGTTCCAGATAGCACCCAGTTTGGTAACTAATTGTATCTTTTTGACGGAAATTCGGCCCTGCCCCCATACCTGTGGTGGTTCTGAACTGAATGCATCATTTCTGCTGAGAGCCGTGCATCTATGATGTATATTTAAGAACCATCAGTTATCTACATTATTCATTTTTTAATAAAATTCTCCCTTCTTACTAGATGTTGCCACTTTCCCAGAATTTTTAAAAAATTCCTGTAGGAAAACCAGGTGTGGTTGTGCACACCTGTAAGCCCAGTGACTTGAGAGGGTGTGGTAAGAGAATGTCACGTTTAAGGACAGAGGCCACCTATGTAACTTATGGAGACCTGTCTAAAAATTTAAAAATAAATTTTTTTTAATGGGCCAGGGGTGCAGCTCAGTGGTAAAGGACTGGCAAAGTATGTGTAAGGCCCTGCATTCAACCCCCAAGTACCACCAAAAAAAAAAAAAAATCTTTTGAATGATATTATATATCTGTATTTATGAAACTTTTGGTTTTCTAAAGTAAAACATTTCCCTTCTATATTTATCTTTAAAGAATACTTTTTCACCAACTCTAAGGAAACTTTTAACAATAAACTGCTACAGCTGAATCTACAAAAGTCAACTGAAGGGGCTAGGCTTTCTTTCATCTCCGTGGAGATCCTAAATAATGTGGCTCTTATCCAGCAACCTTATATTACAAACTCAAATCAATTACCTATCTATGACCTTTCACAGTTAATTCTCTCCAAGCCCTATTAAACTGCTTTTGAATCTAGTAAAGTCTTTTAATTGAAATTGGAAAATGTCACCTTTTCATTAGTTAAGTTCTTTCTTATCTAAGTGTTGTTGCCATCTCCCTTCATTCTAGCTTTTTGATATTTCATTCATTTTGAGCAATTCAAGGACACAGTGATCTATAGTTAACATATCATGCTGTATGAGTAGCACTATTTTGCTTGTAACTTTCAAGTCATTCTATTCATGAATAATTTTGCTTTCTAAAGAGCATTTTGGAATTCTTTCATGCTATCTCAAAGAGCCTTTGGGTCCCCCACTACCCCCCAAAAAGCTTACTTTGGATTACCGGTTGTTATAGTTTTTCTTACTAAATAATATTTTTTCTAAAATTATCACTTAGAATATAAGTACAATACCGACATCCATGAAGAAGCATTAAATCACAGGAAAATATAAAAGAAAATGATGTTAAGAACTCTATCATGCATTCTAAGTGTATATGATGATAGAAAATATCAGTGTTCTTCATTTCTGCTCTCTGAAATGCTACAAGGATTTTTACATGGACACTTCCTGATCTTAATTTTCACTCTCTTCTGTGACTTTGCTTTCTGCAGTTTCAGTTACCCAGAGTCAACTGCAATCCAAAAACATTACTATTTTTCTTGACTCTTTTGAGAATCCATATTCAGATACTTTTTACTACAGCATATTATTATAATTGTTCTATTTTATCATTATTTATTGTTAATCTCTTTGTGCCTAACTTATAAACTAAATTTTATTGTAAGTACGTATATATAGGGGAAAACAGCATATATAGGGTTTGGTACTATCTGCAGTCTCAGGCATTCACTGGAGGTCTTGGAACATATCTCCCTTGAATAAATCATCTGTTTGTTCAACAGGTATTTACTAAGTGAGTGACTACTACATACTAGGCACTGTATTTATGGTCAGAGAAAAACTATAAATATAATACCTCCTCTTAGTGCTTAGAGACTATTATGAATATTTCATAATGGATGTGAACACTTGAGAGGATATACAATTCTTTGGTGTGTGGAAAGGAAGAAACTAAACTCTATGGAAATATCATAGGGAGATTGTCACTAGAACTCTCCCTCAGTCTATTAGTGAGTGAGTTATTTGTTGGCAACAATATATGGGGAAGTGGGTGGAAGTGCCCTAATGTTGGGGGAGAGGGGATGGATGTGAATACCTGACTCCTTCTTTAGCTTTCTGCATATTGTAATGTATTAAAGGTATCCTCTATATTGTAGAACCTGACTTTAGCAAAATTAATCCTCCCAAAACACATAAGTAACTTTAATATGTTCCTATAAATCAACAAATAAACTATAGCTTAATACTGTGGATGTAGTGAAGAACACATGATGACAAAAGGAAAAGCTCACATTGCTTTTATTTCTATTGCTAATATGCGCTCTTTCTCAGCCATATCATAAGGTAAAAGGATGATGATTTGACCAGATTCAGTTAGAAAAAAAAGTGTATGAAAACCATTTGAAGCATGATGTCCCATACATTATTGTTAAATGTGAATCCCTAAGTGAGAATTGTGCCTTTAGATATTAGCTAAAAGTAGTTTGAAGTTGTCTTGTTTAGCAAAAGATTTCAAATCTAAGCTTCTACAAACATGAAGATAAACCTCTGTGATTTTTCCCCACAATGTTTTAAGTCAAGTGATGTATATTCATCTACACAAATTCGTCTACACAATGACAAATTTTTAAAAGCTTCTCTCTCTCTCTCTCTCTCTCTCTCTCTCTCTCCTCTCTCTCTCTTTTTAAAAGAATTCTCTTATTAAAAGACAAATAGCCAGAACCTTAAGGGAACATTTGTCTTTGGCATAGTGAAAATGACAAGAGTGTGGGAAACACTATGGTGACAAAATAAATGCAATGTCTTATTTCTTTGTCAGCAAATACTATTATGTAGAAACTACTAAAGATTTAAAGAAGTAAATATTACAGTAAATCAGACAGCATTTGGATTTACTACATACAGTTGAATACTGTATGTATGTGCTTGGTTATGTTTCAAAGAGCAAATACACAATGAGCTAGCTTTATTTTGTTTTGTTTCTTTGACAGAAATTAACTGAAAGACATACTTGGGATAGTTTCTCAACAGCAAATTGCATTTTTAATTAAAAGTACACTTTATGGGAAAATTGTTTGAGTAATTGTTTTAACTGTAACAAAGGATTCTGGAGAGAGGAAACAGGCAGCACTGTAAAGAAAATGCATCCATGCCACTGTTCACATGCAGATTGTGAGAAGGATATTGGTGGCAGAAATATACAAAGTGCTATACTGGTAGATGCCATCAAGTCAGGTCTGACTCATAGGGACCCTATGCACAACAGGACGAAACACTCCCCAACACTGCCATGCCCGGCACTATGTCAGTGCTTGCTCTGTTATTCATATGGTCAGTGGTTCATTGTTTTGGGATTGGTTTGGAAGTGGACTACCAGGTCCTTGTCCCATTTTTGCAGTGCTGGGGATTGAACCCAAGATGTCAAGAGCATGCAGAGCAGCACTCTACCAACTGACCTAACCCTCAGCCCTGTGCTATAGAAAGTCATTAATATAGTTTATTTTATGAAAACTAGAGATTTTAGTTTTGTGGAAACCATTATCAAAAAAATAGATATTACATCTGCACACTTAAGAATTTACATAGAGAATTTTCAAAGATGTTTAAAAATATCCCAAATGAAAAGTTTCAGTGATCCTTGAAACTTTCTTAAAAATATAAAAATGAATACTTTCAATTTATTTGCAAGCACAACTGATTGTTCATACATAGTTTGAATTATAAATTGCTAAGCCCAGATTTTAGACCTAACAAAGCATATTAAATCACATCATCAAATTGTTATTGATTTTTTGTAGTGTTAATATTTTAAAAATTAATTTTAAGACATTATTTTGTTTTTCCTTCATTTGATGTAAATTTCAAGTATGGATTGAAGAAATGTCATAAATATACCTACTGTATTGTATTTATCCTAATAGACATGTTTTTCCCCATGTTATCAGCTCTGAAATTGGGATGGCTCATAATATATTACAGATAGATGGCTTAAATAGAAGTTAATTTATTAACGATAGAAAAATGAGTTTGTGGCAGTGTTAAAAGATCTTTCCCTGGTGTGTTATTAACATCATCAGAGACTCAGAACCCTTGTGTTTTGCTGCTGTTGTTGTTGCTGGGTGCCCTCAAGTTGGGTCCAACTCATAGCAACCCTATGTACATCAGATGAAACACTACCTGCCACTGTACCCTGCCTGGCACTATAGTCAGTACTTCTCTACTATTTATAAAGTTTTCAATGGCAGATTGAATTTGTGGGAGTAGGTTGCCAAGTTCTTCTCACAAGCCTACAGCACCCAGTAGTCTCAGGTGGTCTCCCATCCAACTACTAACCAGGCCCAACTGTGCTTAGCTTCCAAGATCTGATGGGATCAGATGCCACAGTGGCATGGGTGCAGGCTTGTGTTTAGTAGAACAGATTTATCCATTTGTCATCAGGCTAAAGGTCCTGATTGCCTTAAGCTTTAATTAAGTAGTTCAAAATTTGAGTAACTGGAGCCCTCAGAGTTTATGAAATATCAGTAGACGTTCAGGTATAAAGAGAATTGGTAATCTTTACCTGATATCTACTTAGATTGTCAAATGTTTGCTCCATATCTGTGCTTAAAACCTCTTAGGACAGAAGGAATATAAGATGCAATATTTTAAGAAAAGTATCTGACAGTAGAAGAGGGAGTATGTGATGCAAACATATAAAGAACAATAAAACATTTGAAATAATTTAAGAATTCAATGAAAAGAGTTTAGAAGGGAGTTTCTGATTTTACTTTCTCTACATTTTGAGATTCACCTACTATACTCATTAGCTGTCTGGACTTGACTCAGTTGGTGGAGTGCTGCTTTGTGCTCTCTGAGGCCATGTGTTCAATCCCCAGCACTGCAAAAATTAGAGAAGTGTTGGGGTTTTGGCTCTAGCCCGGCTAAGATTAGAGCCAAACATAACAAGTTGGCCAGTGGCGTTAATGAAGGACTTCGGGAGACCTTCAGATGGTAAAACAGGGAAGGTAAGGTTTATTGGGTGCTCCCCTGATGGAGAGCAAGAAACAAGCAGCCCCTATAGAGCAAAGTTCTAGTGCCCTCTAAGTGCTAGCTCTAAGCCTGCAGCACGGAATGCTGCAGGCTGAGTGCTGGTACAGCTCAGCCTTAAGGGCACAGCCACTGCCGCTGGTGTTCCGTGGAGGTCAGTTGGTCTTGCCTCTCGCGGCTCACCTTCTCTACCTCCCTCCTTCCCAAGGATGGGAGGAGTTGGGAGCCTCTTCGGGGCCCCTGGCCTTGATCCCACTGGCTTGCTTGTAGGTCTTGCTGGTGTAGGGAGCGCTGGTCCAGGTGATGTGGGTCAGGTGGCAGTTGGAGGACAGTCAGAGAGATGAGGACGAAGGGAGTCTGGGAGCCCTGCTTATATAGGGCCTCAGAGGGGTCACATGTTGGGATTCAGCCAATCAGGGCACACACCTGACAGGTACAGCAGGTAAACTGTCATACCTGCCAGGTGGGGACAGTTATTGCCTGAAAATGCTGAGGGGAGCCAATCAAAATTAAGGTGGTTAGAGCAGGTCAGGCTGGCCAGGGGCCATCTTTGCTCACTTGATGGGAGGGGCTGGTTTGAGTGAGTGAGATGAGCTCTGGAGTCAACTAGGGGTCAGCCCCTCAGGCTGTCATGAGGGACCCTAGTTGTGAGATATAATTTTAAAAATCCCCAACTGAGAAGGATCTGGCAGCAGCCCACTCCCGAAACTATCCCAAAACAATGAGCCATTGAAAACACTATGAATAGCAGAGAAAGCACTGACATAGTACCGGGAATGGCACAGTATTAGGGAGTGTTTCATTCTGTTGTGCATAGGGTTACTGTGAGTGAGACCTAACTCTACAGCACCTAACAAAAATATGCTCATTAAAACACTTATCAAGGAACTATTTTTACCAGGTTTTGTCCTAAGTGCTTTCACATTTATGAGAAATGTACTAACAGGTATGAACAAAAAATATGGTGAATGGTTAAGGAAAAAATTTATTCCAGTAAAAGATGCATTGCTATTAATCCCCCACAAAATACGTCCCCTGCCTTTACCACACTTACCATTCTTGCCACTCGCTGAAGCAGCTCTGGAGTACTCTTTCATGAGTAATAAAAATTTTATTTAAACATTTACCATATATTTTAATCACATCTCATATGTCCGGCTGTATGAGATACTGAAGATTTGTTCCCATGCTCCTGAATTTTTAGTCTCATTATAAAGACAGTTTGTAAAGACATAAATAACATGCTTGTGAGGGTTAATCTTGATTTTTCATTTGATTGAGAATGCCTAGGTGATTAATAAAACACATCTCTGGTATTCTGTGAGGGCATTTCCAGAGAGGATTAACTAAGAGGGGAAGACCTTCCCAAAAATGTTGTTTACACCATCCTATACGATAGAATAAAAGGAGAAAAAAGAGAAAGCCACCTTCATAGCCACCATGATGTGAGCTGCTATGCTCTGCCACATCCTCCCCCCGCAAATGATGGTCTGAAACCTCTGAAACTGTGAGCCTAAATAAATTCTGCCTCCCTTAATTTCTTTTTGTGAGGTGTTCTGTCCCAGTGATGAAATAAATGATATAAATAATAAAGAAGGCAATACAAAAGATGACACAGTGTAGTCCACTATTGGGTCTATCAACATAGTTACATAAATAATAGAGTCAAATAAACTTACAAGAAGGGATCTAAGTTGGAAGAGTTGAAGATTGGCAGTCTGTTGAAAGTAATGAGATATTCAGAAGTTAAAAGTGGAGAATAAAACACATTGAAGGTCTCATAGAGAAGGTTCACAGAAATAGGCTGAGGCTGAAATATGAATTGTTTTGACAGAAGGCTGTGAAGGCTTATCTTGTAACAATGGAAAGCAAGTAAAATGATTGTATCACAGAAATTGAATAGTAAAACTCACAGCACTGTACATGAATTTGGTTTTACACTGCGGGGGAGAAGGAGGGTATAACCTAGAACATAGTGATGAGTTAGAAGAGTGCTTCCATTTTCCAGGCACCATTTGTGAAGAAGGGCAACCTAGGCTGGTTTCAGCAAGAAGAAACAATGTCAGAGATAAGAAGCAGGAAATTTATCAGTGCTGATCACCAACTGGGTATGAAGGATCAGTAGGACATTTGGAAGGAAGAGAGGAAGGGAGGAAGGAACCAAGGCAATAACTCAACAACAACAAAGAAGACAGAGAAGTGAAATGTCCAACAGGGAACAGGAGTTATAGGATTGCAATCCTGGAGAAAGGCCAAGACTAAAGATTCTAGAATCATCTAGAAGGATGGTTCTCATCCAGGGAATTTTTGCTCCCAGGGGGCATTTGGCAATGCCTAGAGACTTTTTTTTTTTTTTTTTTTTTTGCCTGCAGCTGTACCACTGTGGTGTCTGATCCCATCAGATCTCAGATGCTAAGCAGGGTCTCAGGCCTGGTTAGTATTTGGATAGGAGACCACAGGGGAATACCAGGTGCTACAGGCTTAGGGAAAAGACCCAGCAGGCAGCCCATTCCCAAATCCAGTCAGCCATTGAAAACCCTATGAACAGCAGAGAAGTACCGACAATAGTGCTGGGCATGGCACAGTGTCAGGTAGTGTTTCAACTCTCACACATAGGGTTGCTATGAATTGAACAATGACTTGACAGTGTCTAACAACAACAGAGATATTTTAAGTTGTCATAACTGAGCTGGATGCTGTTGTCATCTAGTGGGTGGAGTCCAAGGATGCTGCTAAACATCCCTCAAAGCACAGGACAGCTCTTTACAAAGAATTATCCAGCCCCAAATGACAGTGCCACAATTAAGAAACCTTGATCTAGAGAAGGATTGATACATCCTTTAGAGAATTAGCACCAAGCAAAGGAGAGGATATATATTCATCAATTGAAGAGCCAAGAACTGCTTAGCAAACACCCACATTTAAGAGGTGCTACTAGCAGGGTGTCATAGTGCAGGCCTGTAATCCCAGCTACTCAGGAGGCTGAGGCAGGAGGATCACAACTTCAAGGCCTGTCTGGACAACTCAGGGAGATCTTATCTGAAAATAAAAATAAAAAAGACTTATTGTACATTTGCCTAGCATATGCAAGGCGCTGGGTTCAATCCCCAGAATGGGGGTGGGAGGAGATGTTGATAGAAAGTAGAACTTGCATGAAACACAAAAGCAAAGAGGAATAATAGAGGTAAACATGAACCAGTCTATTGACTCATTTATTCAACAGCTATGTATTGAATAGCTCTTACCTATGAGATGCTGGGATAACAGTAAGACCTTCATGGAGATTATGTTATAATGGAGGGTGAAAGATAATGAACAGATAAAGGAGACAATTATTAGATGATGGCAAGTAATATAATAAAGGCACCAAAACAGTGTCCCGTGATAGGGACTGGGAGTGGGATAAGAAGGGTGTGAAGGGACACTTTTGGATAGGATGGTATAGTACGGTTCCCTGGGGAGATGACATCTAGGCTAAGAATAAAAAGGAGGCAACCCTGAGAATAGCTGGGATGATTCTATCACAGGTTCCAAAGGAAGACAAGAAAGGACTTCAAGGGGACTCAGAAATGTCAAAGGCTACAAGCAGGTCCAGCAATAATGGCTTTGTTTTGGTTAATTAGGGGGCTATCTCTGCCCTTTGAAGCTGCAGTCTTAAAAGAAAAATATATATCATAATTCTGAATTTTCTAATCTTTACTTATGGAAGGAAAAAGAACAAGTTTGGGATTTGGGGAATTTTAGATAACACTGCAGGAGACCCCAGTAGAGTTGTGTCAGAATATGTCAAGCACCTGCTGTTCTCAACAATTTTCTCTACAAAAATTAGACATTCCCACATAGCAAAAGCCAAGCAAAGATGGAACACAAATGCTAATATTAATCATACCTCTTCTTGTCTCCCTCAGGCTTCACAAGGCTTGCTGCTCAGGCAATATCTATTGTAATCAGCAAGTTACCTACGGTGATTGCATGTTTGCCTCCCGCAATTAAATACTTCTTTTTTCTGTCTGAGAGAAAAATGTCAAAAAACTTTGTTGAATTGAAGAAAGCTGGCCTGCTTGTCTGGAACTTGATTGTAATTATATGTTGGATATTTGAGGATGGAAACACTATGGAACTTTTAACAGGTGCCTCCCTTGACAGATGGAGTAAAGAAAAACTTGGCTTAATTTGTGTGTGTTTAGAAAGCATCATGGGAGAGCAAAGTAACCCTAATCAAATGACCGAAAAGGTCATACAGACCATTGAGCAGCAAAAGCCCAACTGGATTGAACGCCAACTTTTGAAAGCAAAGAAATTGAGCACTGACTGGTAAAGTCATGTTTTTCTTTCACTAAATTTCATCAAATGCTTTCACAATAACAAAATCACCAATACACAATAGCAGCAAAGCATTGTCAGATGGGCAGCAATGGTCATTTGGCTAAAATCATGGGAACTTTGATGAATATAGAAAAAAAAGATAAGTATTCCATTAAACCCTAGATTCTTAGATGCTTCTTGTGTTCTTAAAATTTGAACCCCATTTGTGCACTGGAACACGATTCAGCCACTGTTCAGCCACCATCTTAAGGTTTCTGATTAAAAGGGTGTAGTTAAACCCAGGGGAATTTAGTTTCACTCATTTTCAGTGTGCAAACAGGTATCTAGTGGATAGCCTGAGGCCTTTTGTAAATGGAGTGGGCATAGAGATTAAATTAAGAAGGAATTAATGGGTATAAAAGGCTTTTTATTGCTTTCTGTGTACCTGATTGTCAAAAAGGTACACATTTTTCATCTGGTAATGTAAGACTCCCAGAGGGCAACTGGGGCCTATCACACTCGAACTATAAACACACCCAGCTGTTTCAGTATGAAAATGTCAGCCTTCTCATAGGTTTGTCACCAAGAGCAAAGTGATTTGTGGTATTACAAAGATTTTTAAGGGTCCCTGCTGAATTTAAATATGTACATAGAGTTCTCCTGTCTTAAAATTAGTCTTCGGGTGTAGAATTGCATGATATTGATAAAGGAATTCCGGTTCAGGTGGTCTACAGATCACTAGATCAGCCGATTTTTAAAACACTCCACATATTCTGCCCCCCCTTTCTTTCAAAACATATTCATGTTACTAGTAGATACTAGTATAACTTTCTGACTGACATGATTCAAAGTCACTTGAAATACACTTAATAACATCTCTTACTAGTAGATGGTAGTGGTAAAGAGCTCATGCTTTAGAATCAGAGAGCAAATTCAAATCCCTTGCAAATGAATCATCTTGTGCATCTTTCAAAGCTTCCCTTTCAGTGATTATGCCAAGATGGCAGAATCATCTTAAAAATGAAATAACAAAACGTTCTTAGCATCAAGTTTAGAACTGGTGAACATATATTTTTAAGAAAACTCTATTAAAAGACATTGTATTATCATAACTAGTACTCTTGCCTATTATGCTATAAGACTTTATATTAAACCATATGGTGAAAAATAGGCAACCAATATTTTCCCCATCTTCTTATACTGACATCTAGATATTTACTTCTGTGTGTCCCTTGGGTAAGTATAACAATAGTAGCCAAGCAAACATATAGTGATATTGATAGTGACCTACTTAATCTTTATATTTGCCTTCAGTGCTAATTTATAGGCTTTAATCCAATGACTAAAAGATTAAGACCACATGTCATTATGCATGATAGTGGTTATAAAAGAGAGAGGAAAAAGAGAGCAAGAAGAGAAGATCTGATTGTAGTTACAAAGTGAAACATATGATACTACTGATTTAGGAGCCCCTCTATCAAATAAGATCTATTTAAAGTTGTGTCTGAATGATCTACTTAGGGACACACACAGCAATCCATAAATTAATTTTTTTCCTTAAAAGCTGACTTAAAATTTTATAAACACCACCAACACATCTGCTATCTCATATAGTAAGGTGTTGTTTAGCTAATATTTAGCTGATTAGCTAGTAGTTCAAAGATTATGTAGCAATCTCTTACTGCATCAAAATTGAAGAATTGCTGATTTTAAAAATGCTTACAGCCTCCAAAGATTCTCAGTAATTTAGTATTTAGCATAAAACTGTCTTCCTCAGTTTCATAAATGATATCAGTATACATAATACAGATTTATACTTATTTATTATATGTATTTGAAAAAGAGTTGAATTTGCCTTAACTCACTTTAGAGAACAAGTTTAGAGTTTGGGTGCTATTAGAAATGTTTCCTCTTGACTTTGATTTCAAATTGAGTATCTGATATACATATAAACTTCTACCTCTAAATATTTCTCATATATTTATGATCATTTAGTTCATAGATCTATGCTATGAGGAAAAATGTATTTCAAATCATTATATCTGCATTAATGGGTTGTCTTGGCTTTGCTGCACTTTTTAAAATATTGATAAGCATTTAAATTAAAATAGTTTTTCTGTTAAATCTTAATTCCTCATGAAGACTATCTTAGAACTACATGATATCCTTTAGCTAGGTTTCTTTCACTTGCATCCAGATTTAGGTTTAATTTTATGGAAATGGTGAAAATAACTGCAGTCGAGAAGGTGGCAGCTGTGTTGCCTGTCTTGCATACTGCCTGAAAGCATTACTATTCATTAAAATAGCCTTCACTTTGTAGTAACTCTTAAGCTATAAACAGTCAACTTACATTCTGGAGAACACACAGCCCAAAAAGTAAAGAAATGTCTGTCTTTGCAAAGTAATTTGTCGAGTTGGAGATTATTGTTTTTCATCATGGTGACCCTGACTTGGCTGGCTGGGTGCATATACAGATTAAGATTAATGCAGTTATTCCTTGGCTAAGGTCTGCCTCTTTCAGGGCACATTCTCCCTAATGACATGATTGATAGGCAGTCCCAAATCCAGAGAGGAACTCATTAATCATAGCATTGACTGAATCCAATCATTTGCTTCACCTGCACAGTGATGGACAGGAAAGGATACAATTCAGGGGCTGACACTGAGATACTCCTTTGTCAGAGGGTCTCGACTCTTTCAATGTCAGCCTCTACAAAACCTGACATGAGATTTTGCTTGCAACCTGTATGCAGCTTTAAAAGGATGTGTGCAAATTCCTTTATTCCAACAAGGCCTTAAAAACATTACTCTAGCTAATGAGTAGCTCTAAGTCAGTAAAAGTCACTTTATCTTTTTAGCAAGGCTGATATGATTTTAAAGTTTTTGTTTGAGAAGAATGTTTTGAAGCTACATGTGGAAGTAATATCAAAGTTAATGTCCAGCAGCTGGGTATCATTTGGTTCAGTCTTCAGGTCAGGGGCACTGACTCTTAGCAGAACTAATTTTATAATCATGCCAAAATCTCAGTAATGAACTGCAGTATACAGCTGATTACACCACAGTAAATTTCATTTGGTCTGGAAAATGGTGGGTGGAAAACTCTAAGTGTTGCGAAAAATACTTAGATTGTAAAGTCTAATGTGATCTAATAGCAATTACAATAAGAAAATTTGTATGGAGTATATATGATGTTCAACGATTATCATAATTTTTTACACTGGCATAGTTTAAGATGTTTAAAATCTTTATGTCATCCATAATTACCATGTAAATAATGTTCTAAATCAAGAATAAGTGTATGGATTCTTCAAAAAGAAATGTTTAGGACAATATCTTCAACATTCCTGGTAGGCTGACAGTGAACACTTTTTCAGGACGATAATAAGAGTAGTGACTTTTGCTAGGTATCTGTTATAAGAAAGACACAGGAAAGGAGGCATATATTTTTAAAAGGCAACAGGTGCCAAAGGCCAATACAAATACCAGTGGTAAACACACTGCCATGAAGCACCCAGCCTATATTTAGAATAATAAGCTCCCCCTTTTGACACTTTAATTAGTCCTTAAAGTATTCTAAGACAGGTGTAAAGGGGAATTTACAAAAGACAGAATACCAAAGATATTTCTGGCATCAAAGGTACTCTTAATCCTCAAAGAGAAAATACAAATTATTTCTTACATGTTCTTAAAAAGAAATGTTTTGTTTTCATCCCATGTTAATAACAATTTCAACAATTGTGGTAATGGGAAAATGTTTTATAGATAGGAGTATAAATGCAGTAATGAAATATTTTAAAAGACACTATTCACTTTTTAAAAATACTTTCAGGTGCTTCATTCTAAGGCATGGCTTATATGAGCAGCAGTGGTTTGAGAAGGCTTACCTATCTGAGCAAAGTCTTTATGGATGCTTTGAATATAAGATTTACATCTACTCTCCACGCTCAATCTCTTTGATTATTTTCCATCTTTACAGTTCTTCACCACTGATGCACATTTGCTTCTTTTGTATTTAGTGCATTTATGACAATGGAGAAAAGCACAGTCTTACAAGAAGGAGATACTGCTCTTGAACTGACTGAGCAGAAAATAAACACGATGGTCCTGGATCTCTGCCACAAACCAGGTGGCAGCAAGTACCTGAGGCAAATTTATCACATCATGCAGCTCAATGAGGTAGGGAAACGGCCTTTTTACCGAGCAATTAGGTGTGTACTGGCCTGAGGCAGCGTCTGCTGGCAGCTAAGGGTTAGTCAAGGAGGTGATAATACTTCTTAAAGTCAATACCAAATTCAATATTGCATTATTAATAGAATCTATTCAGACCCGGCTGTTCTGCATTTGTACAGAAAAGGCTTCATGGAAACAATGTAGGTTTTATTTATATGATCTAAACAATAACACGGCTCATAAACTCAGCTCAGTTCTGAATTATAGAGACTAGAGGTATAGCTTGGGAATTGTGTGTTTGTGAGTGTTAAGCTGATGCTAAAATCTGGTATTAGTAGAAATGAGGAATTTTCTCAGGAAAGATGCAGCTTTTTCCTGAGGGTATCAGACTTATATTGATGAAGTTGGAGATTTCTTAGGTAATGAAAAAAAAAAATTCAGAAAAGTATTGAACCATTTTAGGAGCAACCAGATTAACCCAAGAAAATTCATTAATGCATGGACACTGGTTGGAACCAATGTTATGCCTGTCCATGGCTTTGCTCAGTTAAGCCTCTGACTTTACATGTTTGGGCTGTTCTAGAGAAAATATAAATAGAGGTCATTTCAGCTATTCACTTGAAACAATATAAATTTGCTAACTTAAGTTTTAAATTTGTATATGAATTAGAACATGGCATTTGCAATTATGTTTATGTTTGAAAATATGTGAGTGTATTTTTTAAGAGTAGGAAAAGTAGTATACTATGAATAATGTGGATATATAGTGTTTTACCTCAGTAATATAGTTCTTTTAAACCAAACATTTCCAAGGAATGAATTAAATTCTATGACAACTCATTTGTTTACAAATCAGTTATGTAAATATTCTCTCAACCAGTATCTGTCTGAGAGTTATTTCAAGTCAATATGTTTCTTGGATTTCATAGGGCTAATCAACCAGTCAATAAACAAGTGATGTAACATACATTCAACGATGACCTGATGAAAGAAATTTGTACCTATAAGAAATGGCCCTGTCCTTAAGGCACCAGGGCTCAGTATGTAATTTCTGCAAAGTAACATAGCTTATTCGAATATTCTTGGTAGTGATCCCCTATTCAATAATCCTAAACCTAGGCATAAGATTGTTTTCTGATGGCTGTGTCATTATCTAATAATATTTAGTAAGTCTGTGTATGTCAATCTATCTGGCACTATAGTATTAATCTTTCACACTGACCCAAATGATAAGGTAAGTATAAACAAGCAGGGGTAACCAGACACAGTGATGATGCATGTGCTCCCAACTAATTCATGAACCTTTGACATCAAGCTGAATCATGGTTGTGTAACCACCTGCATGCACATAAACTGTTATTCTACATAACCTTCTGGATGTATATCCTGTATCACTGTAGCATGATTGGTCATGAGCCACTATTGTGTAGAAGCCTTATTAGCCCCTCTGTCAGCACTTCTGGCACAGAGAGGTGCACCCTGCAGTGAAACATGTCAGACCTGCCTGAGGCTCCTCGTGCATTCCTCGGTTTCTCTGTCAGCCCCAAGCATCTGTCTCTGGCTGAGGAGCTTGGGTTTCATACTAGCATTGACCTTAACAGACATATTCTACTATGTACAAGTTTAAGAAATAACTATTGTTAACTTTAGTAGTGGTTTCTTTACATTTTTTGGGTTTTAGCATCCAAAATTTGCCTTCCTTAATGATCTGAGTGAGCATTCATAATGTTACAGTAACACAGGAAAAAACACAATAGACTAAGACCAGATATGCAGGTTCTGGTACCAACTCTACTCACCTCTGTGTAACCTCAGGCCTGTCCCCTGGCCTTTCAGAGCCAACCATTGAGTATGGTATTGGGCTAGAGTTTCTCAGACTTTCAAGTGCTTATCCGTGTTCTGAGAATTCTTGTTAGTGAGCCAACTCTGATATGATGGGGGCTGAGATTCTGCTTTTCTAACAAGCTCCCAGGTGAGGCAAATTCTGCTGGTGTGTGTACCAGACTCTGGGCAGCAAGAGTTTTTAGAAGACCTTTGAAGTCCTTCTCAGCTCTAACATTCAGAACTTTGTCCTCACTCTAACCTTAGAGGAAAAAAAAATTACATTGTTACATGTTAAAAATCAGGAGCACCTTTATTTTTACTTATTAAATGACTTTATTAATAGTGAACATTTATTGGTTGATGATAGACTTCATAATTTTAATTTGTTGTCTTCCAAAAGAGTCCCATAAAACAGATTAGGATTGTTCACCTTATTTATTTGTGAATAGAAAATGTGGTATAATGTAGTAGGTAATTTTTTTTTTTTTTTTTTTTTTTTTTTGCCTAGGACTGCACTTAGAAGATGAGAATTACATATTCTGAGATTCTATTGTACCTTTATATTTTAGGAACTTTCATTATATGTAATTCTGCATAAAATAAAACTACTTTGAGTAAAATATCAGAATACTTAGTGCTTTGCTGAGCC
>VMDO01012348.1:0-42362 GCA_007922755.1 Pedetes capensis | reverse complement strand
GACAATACCTGCTGAAAAGATTCTGACATATCAAGCATCAGTCATTATATGAGATTTTGCTAAATGACCTTTTAGTATATTCTGTACATTAGGTAATCCTATTTTTGATAGGTTTATTGCAATACTGATTGGTACTCTGGTGTGTATCTTCTGTAAATGTATTTTTCCTGAGGCAAGTAATACACTGTAATCTAGAAAATATGCTGAAAGGATAAATTTGGATATTGATCAGTTTATTTTTAAAGAGAATGTATGCTTCTCATCATCCTGATTTGCAGTGTTTTTCCTTGAAGGAATATTTAAAAGAACAGCTGTTTTCTATGAGTGGTTCAGAGGAAAAGCCATTACCCATCCGACCTTTAAAGACAACCTTGAGGAATGTAGAAGATCAGCCTTCTGCCTTTAACCCTTTCCTTGTGTATAAGGTGTTTAGCAAAAACATGCTAGATCAGGTATGTGGAAATTAAATGGTAAATTTAAGTTAATTGTATGATTTCTCAGCACAAGAAAAAAATGCTTTGTGATTGAATATTTACTCATCAGCTTTTTTGCTAGGAAAAAGTTCATATTCTTATTTATATGGCATGCACCAATTGACTTTTTAAAGTTATCTTACCTTCTTCCTATTTGTCAAACTGATTCATATGTTTGGTCCATAAAACTTAACTTTTGACCGGGTCAGTTTGCTATGGGCAGAGGGAACACCTGTTAGGCTATGTCTTCGGAAGACTGGAAGAACCAGGCACTGTATAACATTCTTCTCCTCCTTTGTCACCCCTTAACCTCTGTCAGTGCACACACTCACAAAACACATTGCCATTTCATGACTATATCAGGCTAACTAGAAAATAGTTTAGAATGAATTATAAACAGAGCATTGAGCTTCTATTTTAAATGACATGAGCTAAATTTTCCTGTTATAATCCTAGACACATTCCCAAATTTAAAATGAATTTGCTAATGACCTTAAAACCAATGGAATAAAGGCAATGTGGTAAACAAAATACATTTTTAAATGTCAGAGCATGCCATTGTTTAAACTGCATGTTTCAGAAGTTGTATTAAAAAGATCATCTTTCCACCAAAATATTTGAGATCTAAAGTTGCTTTTGCTTTGTTTGGTTTTTTTCTGCTGCCTTTTCCCAGAAACCTCTTGACAGATAATTTGAACTAACAGGGCAGAAGAGAAGGATTGCTTGACCTAGAGCTCAATGAAAATAAGAATTAAAACAATGGCCTAATTCGGCATGCAGATAATATTTTTACCATGCCTGTTACAGCTCTGGTCTACATTCATCAATACTGTAGTAGAATAAGACCTTCAAATGCTGACAACCCAGGGCAGAATTTTCCTGCTCTATGACAGGATTGTAGTGCTTGATTAATCAGCAAGTGACAAGGGATAACTCTTGCTGGATTTTAAACACCAGCCTGGACTCTTATTATCCAAACTAGTTTTAAGAATATAAGCATCTATAATACTTCAAAACCAAATACATAACTTAGAGTTTATTGGCTGCTTTCCTGCATTGTACATTAGATTTCCCCAAACCATAAATAAGTATTGTAGCTGTTAAATTATCCTTACTTCATTTAAATAAATGGCATGTTTTATTGAGTTCTGAATTATGAAATTATTTTTCACTGTAATTTTTCTCCTTACTCTATTGTGAAATTATCTATTAATGAGAAAAAAAGAATCATTTATATAATCACACTTGAAGGTCCTCATGATCTCCGCTTTAAAACATTTTCTTAACCACAAAGGTAACTTTAATATCGTACTGTACTAAAATGTGTCTTATAGTTTGAGTCTTAGAACTTCCAACTTTGTTTCTTCAATAAAAATTCTGGGTGCCAAAAAAGACCTGTAAACTAAATGATATAGAAAACACTTGCCAATTATTTTGGTTTGTTTTTCAAAAAGTCACCCTCCTAAAGAAACTTGTTGAGAAAATGCCATTAATACTTGAAAGAATAACAACTCAAGAAATTGATTTATATTTTTATAAATAATGACTATATACCCAAATGGATTTATAAATTAATTGTGTCTTATCGGAATAAAAACCTTCTATAGACATGATTGATGTTATCTGTCTAAGTCCTTGTTCTGGACCACCCTCCTTCTTAGTTAGTCTATCACAGCTGGAGCTTTAATTTACTGATCATATTAACTCTGATTAATAACTAACAATAGTGTCTTCTCATTTATCAACAGTCAGTCATCACAAAATGGAACTGGAACTGGTCAAACTTGCTGCCAAATTATCTGGGGCTGGATAAGATGACCTTCAGTGTACTGCTCAAAAACAGGTAGTAAGATTGGAGATCTTGGGTATCTGGTAGAGAGAAAAGATTGGGGGGGGGGAATGGGGAAGATTTTGGAGAAAAGTGGAAACATTTTATCAGTAGAGGAGTCTTTTTTATTCTTTCTCTAATCTCTCTTCTTAAAAAAAAAGATTAACATTATATGAGTACATTTTCTAAGTTCTGTTTTCCAAAGTGAACATTTGCAAAATTTGTTTTCAATATGAAATTAGTTGATTTTAGTCTCAACCGTAAATATTTTTGACTTTGTGTATTTAATAGTTCACTATTGTAAACACTACCTGTTATTGACTTGAATGTAGTTATCATATTATAGCTTTGTTTACAATAGCTTTATGAATGTATACGAAATGCCAGATCAAATCAAATAGACTAAGCAGGGGAAAAATAGAAGTAAAACTGTCATGATTGAATTTTTTTACTCTTCAGCCAGTTATTTAGGCACGGTCTTGCTATATCCTCAGTTGCATATTATTTTGCACATGCATGCACACACACACACACACACACACACACACACACCTGTAACTCAATGAAATGATAATGTAATTTAAGCCTAGGAACCAATGCTTGTAACTTATTTTGCACAAAATATACAAATTTTCTTTCTATTTCAGGTCAATTAGCATGTTTTTTTAAAGTATCATTAAAATTTCCTGTAAAAACTATAAGGTGTAAACTTTGAAAAGTGAATTTCTCTATGAATTATCTCATTTTCAAATAAGATATACATATGAATATCCAAGGCTTTCATTATTCATATGTTATCTATTTGCTTATAACTATGAGAATTATTTTCTTTTCTATCTTTGTGATATATTTCCACATCTTTTTGCAAAAATGAATATCATTTTTCCTGAAAGAAAATAATGACAATGACATAGTAGAATTGTCAAATAATCCTTGAGAAATCTGGGTACATGTAAGAAATATTCCAAGAAAGAGAGATGGAAGTATTTTCCAAATGGCGGGTGACAAAAAGTAGCAGTTGTATTGCCAATAAGAGCTGTAGATTAAATATGTGGTGATAATGGTCTTCTTGATATTTCACTCCTGAGTTAATCTCACCCACTCATTATGGATCAAGTTAACAGTCCAGAAGCTTCTCCATGAAGGGCAGAGCCTTACTCCAGCAAGCTTACCGCCTAGCAGTGGCCCAGAATGCTCCCTAATCATGCACAATGCCCCACTCAATGCTCCAGCCCTCCAGAGTTACTTAGAGAGGTGAGAGACGGGGTTGATGAAGGAGAGGACAGGTCCTCCGTTGAACCCACTATTGATGATATGTACACAATATTAAATGTCTGTCTAGAAACAAGCTTGGAAAGATAAGTATTTTTGTGCTATTTAGAAAGTTTTGAATTTATGTAGATGAACTGTATTATATTTTACTAATTTTTCTTCAGTTGTGAGTTGCTGCTTCTAATCCACTAAATGTTACTCTAGGGACAGTGCATCCTTCAAAAGTTACTGCATTTGCATTGTATAATATTCACTTCTAAGGAAATTTGTGTTTTAACCAGACTGCATATTGTTATTTTTGCTTAATAATTTTAGATATACTTCAACTAGGTCACCAGCTATTAAAGTCTATTTCTCTGAGATATGTGCGAGAGTGAGTGGGAGAAAAGAGCTCCCGCAAATTTAGTCAGAAATAATAGGTCAAAACAGTTCTTTTGGAAGAGAGTCATGCATTTTTAATAGAAACAGCAAGAATCTCATCTTAAAAAGAACCTTAGATTTTTAAAGAATGGTATGAAAAACATTCTACTCCAGACTACCACACACCACAAACTACAATGAGCCAAACTGATCTCCTTTAGACAAAAGAAAGACACCTGAGAGTGTTTAATCCCTTCTATCACTTTCTCATTTATCTTAACAATGTTATTTATGAGTTTTGATTAATACTGAACTGTTAAGGAAGTTGTTTCTGTCCTCTAAAACACTCTCATTTTTTGATGCATTCAAAAATGCTGACTTTTTAAAAAGTGCTTTCAATTTCTTAACAATGTGTTTATCTGAAAGATATATATTTGAAAATGGGGCCACACAACATTGAATTTTTGGAATAAAAACTATATATGCCATCCAAACATCTTCAAAGTGATACTTCTTACCTTCAGCTGTGGCCTTTGGGATTAGGCAAAGCCAAAGGAGAGAACCCAGAGCAGCTTAGCTGAATATGTTCAGTTCTTTCTCTCAAACTCACTAATTAAACATGTGACTTACTCCCTTTTTACTCAGTTACTTGATAATACATTTGTATTACTCTATCTCTACATTATGGCCTACATGTATGAATGAGGCTGTGAATGTTGTCTAAGGATATAATGCTACAAGGAAAAGTGAACTTAAATGCACAAATATGAACAAACCTTAGGAGAAGGGAATACTTTCAATTCACCCTTTAAATACCTTTGTGCCTGGTCTTCCACTTTTATATAATAAACAGACTACCTGTGGACTTACTGTCTCAAGATATCTGGAGTGAACCAGACCTCCCTCACCCCTAAAACAAGACGGAGATGACAAAGCAGTGTTCTGGGTTCCTAAGAGGTTATCTTTGATTTTAGAATTCCATATGTTTAAGATGAAATAATGATAATCATATAGCTTCTTCATGGAGATTGTTGACACAATCAAAAGTATTAAAGTATTCTTGGAAGTTGAAAACACAATACATTTTCCAAAAAAAATGTAGTAGGGAAGCAGATAGTGTTACTTCTGATCAGATAAGGAAACGGTAAATTCTATTAAGGATTAATTTGTGAAACCAAGCCCCCAGCTACCAAGTTTATGGAAATTCCAGGCCTAAACCAATAGTGAGGGTTAGAATAAGTATCATGATAAAGACCAGGCAGCAGACCTATAGGTCTGAAGACAAACACTGAGAAAGTGAGCAAGGAAGAGGATCAAAAGACCAAGAAAGGCATACAGAAAATAAATACTCAAGAGATGAATACTTGAGGGACAGCTCAGAAGCATGAAAGGGACACTAGCAATATTTGTATCTGAGGCAATACTATTGTTCTACAAGCTAGTTCTGTGTTGACTCCAAAGTCAGAACATACCTTGAAGTGGCTGCCTGCATCCCTGGCAGGGCTGTGTCCTCAGCATCTGACCTCTTCCCAAAACACCTCTTTCTAATTTATGATGCTCTAAACAGGTTGCCATCTTCACATTCTTTGGATTCTCTAAATTGTCTTGCTCTTTAGGATCTTGGTACTTGTATTTTCCTGAGCAATTCACATGGCCAGCACCATCTTCTCCATCTGAGGCAAATACTACTTCCTGAAAATGATCTTTGTTCATCACCCATCTAAAGTAAACCTCTAGGTTATCCTGCATTCTGTTCTACTCAACTGAGTTATCCTTCTGAAATCTTAATTTCTTTTTGTTTACTGTTTCAATCTTAACATTTATACTAAAATATAATGATATTAGCTATTTTCTATGAGATCAGCACCTTGCCTGCCTTATTTCGACTGTGCCTACAATGCCTGGGCACCCAGTAAACTCTAAGTAATTTGTTGAATTAATTAATGAATAAAGAAAGAATAAGAATGCAGAGGAAAATGTTAGCTCCTGGCAGAAGAACATAGAACAGGTATTCTCTAAATGTGATTGTTGATTAATAATCATGTAAGTATAAGAAGTATACTCTGGAAAATCTCAAGTAAAAAATTATCTAAATGCATATTAATTCTATTTTCAAAATTTAGATGAAAATAAGGTTAGTTAAACCTTTTTATGTTTAAAATGCCTACTATTATTAGTATGTGAAATTTGTCTCAGAAGAACAGGAAGCTGGGTTTTGTTTTTAATTAATTGATTCAACTCAAGCCATAACCTTGTCAGCAACAAAATCTGTTCTTTTCTCTATGATTCATAAGTCTTTTAACATTTGGGTGAAAAGGTTTATCTTTGTTAAATGATATTTAGATGGGGAGTGAAAATTTTCAGGTGGAATTAGCTGACAAAAATATCCCATCCAGCCTTTGGTCACGAAACATATAGTAGCTGAGACCTTAAAGAAGAGATCTTGAATATATATTAATGATATATATGTTTCAACTTAGAAAGTTTGCCATTGTAGAAAATAAAGACTCCTCAGAGGTTCAGAAAATCAACATATATATCAGTTATATACTTTTACATTTAATGCTTTATAAGAATAAGTGCTGTGATTGTGCATTGATCTTTTGAAATAACAAAAGCACTTTTCACAGTTTCTTACTATTCCTTTCTTGCTTTCATTCTCATCCACTTTAAAATAAATCCAGACTAGCGAATGAAATGCTGATTGCACTTTCAGGAGAGTGTACCAAAGGAGCACTCTATTCTTTCATTCATGGCCGATCTCCAGATTGCCATTTTGATATTGTTTTCCTTGTCACTGGAACAAACTTATGTTGCTTCTTTTCTCTTTATTTTATTTATTCCAGACTAATTCCCAAGAATCACGGTATTGAAAATAATCTGCAAATACAGTGGAGTGCTATGCTATTTTAGCCATCTAAATATATTGCATATGAGTTTGGCTTCAAGTTGAGCAAACACAATTAAATATGATGGCAGGAACAGCAGAAGGGGTGGTGGTAGCAGATTTCTGGCTATCACTTTGGGACCTTTCCAGGTGGACAATAACCAGGCATCTGAGAGGAAACAGAGATTAGAAAACATGTTGAAAAAGAGCTGTTGATCTGTGGAGTTGTTTGATTTTAATAATAATAATTAAAGTATCTTTATATCAGGTTATAGTATGTGCTCTGAGGTGTGTAGACAGTAAAAAATATTGTCTCTGGCCTCAAACTGCACTCTCAAGTGACTGTTCTCAGGCAGTGCTACCATTAGCACAATGTTTATAGTTGCTTGCAGCAGTAAATTCCTGGTACAGCAGCAGGCTGCCTGGTTGTGGAGAGGTAGGTTTAAGGAAAAGGAGAGGCTGATTTTATGAGTACACACCTCTCAGCCATTACATATATTACATATGCCATGACATTCAAATTTAGGGGCTGATTCATGCTCTAGCTCCCTAGAAAGCCTATTTCTTCTCACTTCCACCAAAAAGATTCAGACTTAATGACTACCCACCATCACTGCATCTCCTTTAAGAGAAATTTCCCCTCCCATCCTGAAATCCTACAGTAGCATGATTTTTGTCCAGAGATTTTCTGATGTGCAGGTTATTGTTGTTGTTGTTAGGTGCCACTGAGTCAGTGTCTGACTTATAGTGACCCTACGTGCAACAGGCAAAACACTATTGTCAATGCTTCTCTGCTGTTCATAGGGTTTTCAATGGCAGATTGATTTTTGGGAGGGGGTTGCCAGGTCCTTCTCCCAAGCCTACAGCACCTGGTGTTCCCAGGCAGTCTCCCATCCAAGTACCAACCAGGCCCAACCCTGCTTAGCTTCCAAGATCTGACAGGATCTGACACCACAGTGGTACAGCTGCAGGTCAATGTGCATGTAGGATATATAAATTTAACACTCGGGACCTCAGAACTTTTAGAGATAAGGAGTTTGCTGCTTTAACCAAACAAATGCACAAACGTGTATAGTTTTCTATAGGAAACTTGTGTAAGTCTGTCATCCTTTATGGTGTATAAAGTATGTTCACACAAGTCTCCTTTGACCCTCACTACAACCATGTAATGAAAGACAGGTATGAGCGAGGTTGCAAAACATTAAGTAACATGCCCAAGGTCACAAATATTAAGTGGCAGCAGGGACTGAAAAGGAAGACTTCTGACTTTTGAATCTGCTACTTAATTTGCCCTATCCTTGGTCAGTTTTTTAATAGCTCTATATTCCTTATAATAATGATGATAATGAAGACAATAGAGTACTTGCCATACATAATTTATGTGACTTACATGTATATATTTAACTATAATCCTATAGTAACCTTATAAGGTAGATACATACTATCCTCATTTTCCTGGTAAGGAAACTGAGGCACTAAGGGACAGGGCTCTTAAGATACTGGCTCAAGTCCACGTTCTTCATCATTTTTCTCTAGTACTTATGTAGAGCTTTACATTATTCATTTAGCAAACATTGACCAGCATTTATCACATTAAAGGCACTTATTTAGACAAAGGAACAATTTGCTATATAATTTATATACATTATGCTCTATATAACAGCATTTTGATCAACTTTGTTGTTGTTGTTAGGTGCCCTCCAGTCGGTATCCGACTCATAGCGACCCTACGTAGAACAGGCGAAACACTATTGTCAGTGCTTCTCTGCTATTCATAGGGTTTTCAATGGCAGATTGATTGGGAGGGGGTTGCCAAGTCCTTCCCAAGCCTACAGTATCTGGTGTTCCCAGGCGGTCTCCCATCCAAGTACTAACCAGGCCTGACCCTGCTTAGCTTCTGAGATCTGACCAGATCAGATGCCACAGGGGTACGGCTGCAGGCTTGATCAACTAAGAACTACAATATGATGGTCTTGCAAGATTACATCCTCAAGTGACACTGTGGCCAACTTAGTTTGTATAAGTACACTCTATAATGTTTGTACTGTGACAAAATAGCCTAGTGACACATTTCTCAGAATGTGTCCCTGTCCTCAAGCAACATGTGACTGAACTTGAAAGGATCCTTTTGTGCTACTCCACAAAATTTCTAATCCATTTTGAATTTTCGCTTTGGTTGTATGCCTTCTTCCAATGCTTTTATCCCTGTCAGCAACTGATTTGCTACCACCTACTTTACCAGGAAGACTGAAGCCATCAAATGTGAATCTACCAAATTCCTTCTTAAACTTCAGTTTTGTTTTTTGTCATCTCCAATCTTTTGGAGAAGGAGAACCTTCTTCTATTAAGAGCTTGAGAGGTAGATGATGATGGAGGATCTGAGGACTGAGAAATTTGGACTTTAACCAGTAGAGTTGAAAGAATCATCAAAACATTGAAGCAACACAGTGACAGGAACAGAGAGCTACTTTAGGATACTAATAGCACCAGGGTTGGAGGGTCAAGATAATTAAAAGGAGAGATGTTAGAGACTGTGACTAGGAACTGAAGAAGAGATTATATATCACAGATGTGAAAGACATTCCTGAGGAAGTTAGGAGCTGAGAAAAATCTTTTCTATTTTCCTAGAAGTAGGCATGATACTTCCTCTTTGAAGACAGTGTATCCTAGGTATTCTTAAGGTAGAGAAGTACTGTGCTTGGCTTTTCTGCACAGAGTGAGTGTGTCAGTTCATATCCTCCAAAAAGCAGGTGCCCAGATGAGATCACAGGCTCAAGAAGTTTAGTGAGAGAAGTGCACTTGAAGAATGGAAGGAGAAGCAGGAATAGGCAGGAAGGACCTTCAGACTATGATGCTGGTCAGATACCTATGAAAGGAGAGGGTGATGATGGATTGCATAGAAACATCTCAAACAGCGGAGTAACTCTGAGAAGGTTCTGACAAGGCAAAGGAGGCTCCTTTAACTAAAGCCACCCACTGTGCCTATCAGGAATGAGGCAACAGTAGTATCTTCATCATGCTCAGATACTAACTGAGAACAGCTCAGAAAAAGCATGATCTCTGCACAAATACCATGGTACATGCAGAGGAATGACAGCTGGGGCCATCAGTCAATGATGCTCACTGCAGGAGGAGATTTGACTGGTGATTTTCCATTGCTACCACATGGGGATAGTAAAACTGATCCTTTTTTTTTTTTTTTTTTATCCAGTACTGGGGGTTCTACCCAGGGCCTCAGGGCCTTGCACTTGCATGCTTTGCAAGTGCTGGACCACTGAGCTACATCCTCAGCGCATTTCTTTTCTTTTCTTTTCTTTTTTATTTACTTTTTGAGACAGGTTCTCACTAAATTATGCAGACTGCCTCTAGTCTCAAACTTAGAATCCTTCTGCCTCTGCCTCCCAAGTCACTGGGATTACAGGAATGCACCACCACACCTGGCTCAGGGCTGATTCTCTTATATATGGAGAGAGTATCTGAGTACATATTATATAAGTCAAGAGGGATGCAATTTAAATAAAGCTCTCCGTTAACTTTAGTGAGAAGACAGACAACCTAAATAAATATTAAATGCCATTGACAGAAGTGCAGAATTGGCAACATTTTGATGAAAAGAAGGTGTAATAATTTTCTCAAAAGCAGCCATGGGACAATTTTTTGCTTGTCACATTGAACCAAAATTCACTTTGTAATGAATTTTTGTCTACCTAATTATGCATTCATGTGCTGGCACTTTGGGGTTCTTGCAATGGATCAAAAGCTATTTAAAAACTTGCTTGTATAGAACATCTTTTTTCAATGACTATACTTTAAGTATTTCCCCTGTCAAATGCTGTGATGTTTTCCTGCAAAAATAGTTTTAGCATGGGTTTGCCAGGAGGAACTCTCATAGGCCCATTGATTTAGTTTGACTGAAGATGAAAAAATAGTGACTGCCCTAAGGAATTATCATAGAATACCTCAGTTTATTTATGTTACTATATCAAATGAGGAAATGATCTCTTTAGAAATATGTTTACTATAATTATGAGTGAAATTTAATGTTTGCTGATTAAATATCATACTAAATCTGAGCAACAACTAATAATATTGTTCACTTTATTTGTATATAATGCAATATCACTGATTTTTCTGATGCAATATAGTACTTTTATGACATGCTGTTTATACACTCATTAGAATACCTGTATTACTTTCTTATACTGTAAATGAAACTGTTACCCTGATGTTCCTTGGGGTTCTAGCTCTAGACTGGTCTCTTTTTGCATAATATGAAGTGTTTTGAAAAAAATTTAAAAGTCAAGATGTTTTAGTATCCAGGATATTTACATTAATATAAATTTTAAATTTATTTTATAATAAAATATAAACAATACATAGAATATTATTTCAAATGGTACAAGAAGATAAGATATGAAATATGAAATACCCATTACCCACTCTCCAATCACACAAATCCCACTCTAGTTGTAATAATTTGAAACATTTCTGTTTTTATTTATTTTGGTTCATAAGCCTAAGGGATATGCTACACTGCCTTTTTTTTGACTTATCGACTTAAAATTGTATTGTTGACTCCTTGCAATGAAAAATATAGAATTAACCTTGTACTATCAACTCCTTTCCTGTCCTGCTCAAGCTCTGCTAATGAAAATGTTAATTTTGACTAGGCACCATGCCACACATCTGTAATCCCAGCTATTTAGGGGCTGAGGCAGGAGGATCACAAGTTTGAGTCCAGAGACAATCTGTGTAATTTAGCAAAACCCTATCTCAAAATAAAATTTAAAAATATTTAAAGGGGGGTTGAGGTGTGGATCATTAGTGGAGTACTTGCTCGCATGTGTGAGGCTATGGGTTCAACCTGAGTACTACAAAATTAAATGAATGAATGAATGAATAACTAAAATGTTAATTTTAGTTCCTTAATTAGTCACCTCTATGTGATATAACCATAGCAATATACTATCTCTCCCTCAGGCATAGGATTATTCATCATTCCCTGACCAAGACTAAATGTCCCTTCCACTAACAGATAGAATGGAGGCTATAGGTAGAAAGACTGACACAGCTAATGTAGAATGTCTGACCACTTGAAAGAAGGTTAACACTTCCTGACATCTACAAAAAAATACCTCCATGTGAATGACTTCTGTAATCTTTGTCCAGGTTGATGCCCACTGATTCTCTTGACTGTCATCCCTCAACTCTGCCTTTCTAATACCAGCTCAGGGCCACCACCAAGCCCATCTCCAGTCTTGTAGTTCTCAAAAATCTCCCATTTTCCCAAGTCTCAGAGCATTTATAAACTAATTGGCCCATGTTGATATTCAGCATGTATCACCTTGTGATGTTCATTTATGTCTTTGATGACTGTAAGTACCTGGAGAACAAAGATTGCAGGCTATCTCTGCTTGTGATTTTTCATCATAAAGCACAATCATCAAAGAATGGGGCATATGTTATGCTCTTCAGCATATGTTATGCTTATGGGCTCCAGCCTAATTTATAGGTTTATAATGACTTCCTGTTACTTATAGAACTTTCTGAGTTAAGAAAAGGATCACCAAGAGAGAGGCTTTGTTAATTCATTTATTAAAATCTTTATTAAACTATTTTAAGTCACATACATGCTCACTGTTGTTGTTAGGTGCCCTCAAGTCAGTGTTCCACTCAGCAATTCTATATGCAACAGGCAAAACACTGTTGTCAGTGCTTCTCTGCTATTCATAGGGTTTTCAATAGCTGACTGGTTTTTGGGAGTGGGTTGCGCCGGGTCCTTCTCCCAAGCCTACAACACCTGGTGTTCCCAGGCAGTTTCCCATCCACGTACTAACCAGGCCTGACCCTGCTTAGCTTCCAAGATCTGACGGGATTGGACACCACAGTGGTATGGTTGTAGGCTACATGCTCATTAAAAGTTAAATATTGTATAAAGTAAAAGTTTCTAATTTCTTCCATGCCCCATCATCTACCTTATAATCTCACCCCACCTGAGGTGAAAAAACTATTTTTTCCTTAATTTTTGTTTAAATATTGACATATTCTTTGAAAATTAACATTATTCTAAATAGAGTTTTAAATGGAAAAAATAAAGATAAATGTGATTTAGAAAAATAAAAATAGAATATTCTACTTTTCTATATAATAAAAATTTTCTAAAACCAGAGAGATAAAAGATTTAGCTATGGACCTAAAAACTTGTGGATTCCTTATTATCAGATGATTGATTATTCTAGATTAAGAGATTAACCCTGATAACAGAGTCCTAAGGTGCAAAAAATATGGATTAGGCTGGCCAGATTTGTTAAGGTTTTGTTTACCTGTCATTTGTCCAGAGAACTTTCCTCATCAGCCCTTCAACTTTACCATGTTTATTTATCTGGTTCAGCTGAAAGCCGGTGATGAACATCTCCTTGTCCACTTTAGCAAGTCAGAGTCGTTAAAGGCATGATGGTAGTTAGTGCATCTGGAAATAGACAACTTGTACAATGGACATTCCAATCTGTTGTTATATTATTAGACAGGAATATGTTTTCTAGCAGATAAAAAGAAAAGTGTTTCATAACCACAAATACACTGTACTAATTATAGGAATACTACCATCCCATTAGTAAGTCCTGCAAGACTTTGAGTATAGGTCTGTGATTATTCATTCATCCACCCATCAAACATTTATGGGCACAACAGATAAAGAGATAAGCCAGACTTAGTCCCTGCTGTCAAGAAAATCAGAATCTCATTGATAAGATAAACTTTAAAAAGGAGTGGATGTAGTTATAATAGAAGTTTAGGTAAGTTTCCTTAGAACTAGCATGGAAGATCATTAAGGAGAAAAAGCTGACTCAAACTGAATGCAGAAGTCAGGAAATACACCTGGAGGTGGTGATACTTGAGCTGTATCAGCCAGATAACCAAGGTGAGAGATAGTCTAGACCAGTAGTCCCCAAACTTTTTGGCACCAGGGATTGGTTCTGTGGAAGATAATTTTTCCACAGACCAGATGGGGAGCTTGGGTGGTAACACAAATGATGGGGAGTGGCTGTAAGTCCAGGTGAAGTTCCCTTGCTTGCCTGCTGCTCACCTGCTGGAGTACAGACCAGTTCCTAAGAGTCCTAAGAGTCCATGGCCTGGGGATCGGGGACCCCTGGTCTGAACAGAAAGTTCAATGTAGGCAGTAAGACAATAAGCGTGAGATAGTGCTATATAAATGTCCCCCAGAGGCCCATGAGTTGAAGGCTTGGTCCCAAGTCTGTGGCACTATTAGTAGGTGGTAGAAACTTTAGGAAGCTAGATCCCTGTAGAGGGTGTTTGAGGGGGACATTGGGACATTTCCCCTTCCTCTCTGGCTTTTTGCTTCCCAGCCCCATGGGATAAGTACCTTTGCTCCACCATATACTATCCTCCCTGATGTTCTTCCTCCCCTACAGCCCCACAAGCAGCACAGCCAACTGGCCACAGACTGAAACCTCTGACACCATGAGGCAAAACAAACCTTTTCCCTTTGAAATTGATTGTCTCAGGTATTTCATCACAGGAACAAAAAGCTGACCATACTGATGGTATGTTGTACACAGGCTATTTTGCCAGAGTAATGGTTTCTTCCCTGCATTTTTCACTTTTAAATCAGTTTTATTGCAATGTACAGGAATAGTGAATGAGTGTTGGGCTGCTTAGGACAAAGTTAGATAGGGAATTGGGTGAAGGGTGTGGGAAGGGGGGAGATGGAGGCCACTGTCCTATTTAGGTCTATAACTAGATAGTATAGAATGAGTTGCAGATTCTTTCTTTCAAATCCTCGGCCTTATCTAACCCTGAAGATTCTCAGGCATGGATAAGCAATTGCAATCCACATGTAATTCATAGATCAAATGGCCTTGCAATCTGTCACTAAACTTCTGTTTGCCTTATTTCCATACAGCTTTGATGGGATGTGCCTTCATGAGGACACTCTTGAGGTGTGATTGATGGCTCTTCAGACAAATGGTGCAAGTTTAATAGTGGCCTTGGTCAAGTCTGAGAGGTGTGCCTGATTTGTTTTGCTCTTCATTACTCTATGTTCTTGCAGCCCATCCTGGAGTTTCACAGTCTGTTCTTTAGTGCTCATGTTTATCTCTGAATCATATAGGTTGACTGACAGCCATGGGCTACCTAAGTGAGGTAGGAATGCTTCACATCACATGTTATGTTTGCTGCCTTGAGCTGGCTGGTCTGAGATGACCTCACACTAAATTCACAGACCCTCAGGGGTTTCTCAGGAGAAATCAAGTGAAATTGTTTCTTAACTAATTGTTCATTTTTATCTGTTAGCACATAATTTAACAAGGATTTTAGGACTGAAATTTGACTTGAGCAAAAGTATGTACATATAGATGCTTCTTCATAACAACTTGTGTGTGATTTTAATGCATTCGTTGGAAATAATGTTATTTTTCACAAAGTAAAAGCATCCATAATTTTGCTACAAGGGAGAATATTTGCTTCCTTTCACACATTTTATTTAATAATTTTACTTCTTTAAAAGCAAAACAGCACACAATTTGAAAATGAAATTTCCTCAAAGTGTTCAGTTTGCTAATATGTTTTTCATTTTCTTCATTATGCTATAGTGGAATGTTGCCATACTTTGAAATGTGCAATTTATCTCCCAGGAGGCAGCAGATGGTGTGATTAATCTGTCTTTTGGTACAGGATTTACCATGAAAGATGGTTTTTAGGACTGCATAGCATGGGAGCCCTGCCCTCAAAGAGCCCCAACTCTCTTGTTCTAATTGCATCATGGCATTTACATAAATTTTATTTCAAATATGAAAAAAAAATGAAAACTTGAAAAGGTTTTAGCATTCTCCTTAAAGCTTCTTTTTCCTTAGCTCTTACAAGGAAATATTTTATCTAGAAACTATTTGAGTTATATGTTACTCCTTCTTCCACAATAGTTACAAAATACCTGAGATAATCAACTTAAAAAGAGGAAAGCTTTATTTTGGCTCACAGTTTATAGGTTTGAGTCTATAGTCAGTTGACCCCTTTGCTTCTGGGCATGTGGTGAGGTGATAAATTTTGGCAATAGCATGTGGTAGAGGAAGCCATTCACCTACTGACTGGGAATGAAAGAGAATGAGGAAGACACAGGACACCACAATTGTCTTTGAGGACACACCCCCAATGACCTGAAAACTTCTCCCTAGGTCCCACCTGAGGACGCCACCCATCCACTAGCCCTATTTGCTGGGAACCAAACCTTTAAGACACGGGCCTTTTGGAGACATTTTACATCCAAGAAAGTTATTTCATTTATATTTGCAAGTGTGTTCTTTCCTAAATGCTGGAAGACCAGCTGACCTCTTGGGTACATGATTTTTGGGGGATTTCCACACAAATCTATGACAATATTCAGCTTTGAAAGTCTGACCATTTGGTTTATTAGAGGGATATTGAGTCTAAACAAACTCATAAGATACAGTTGCAAAGCCAGATTTCTATTTTGCTAATTTACAGTGAAAAATAAAACTTCAAGCATATCTGGTCATTCTTCCTCTTGAATTGAATTGACATCACAAATTAGGTTATAATTAAAAGTTTGGTTGTTTAGTAGGAGTGTAGTATCCTGCTGTGAGGCTGTCTTCCATTAGGATATTGTTCATATGTTGTAAATTATGGTGCTCTTGTTCTGAACTGTACTAATAATATTTTATTCCCTGGACATTTTTAGAACCCTGCTGACTACTTTGTTATATCATGTCTTTAGATAGAACAGCTAATAAGCCCTTAACTCTTAAATAGAAATAGTTTTATCTTGAGTTGCAAACTCTAGGAGGATAGAAATTTTTCTGTAGTGCTATAATCTATTAGCAATGTCTGTCACAGATAGGAGAGCAAAATAGTGGCTTTGCTGGCACCCATTTGTTTTCTTGCCTTGGTTTAATTCCACCTTTAGAAAATGGAATCAAATAAGTACTATGATTAATCTTTAGGAATAGCATTCTGAACTCTTGGAAATTCTTTTAGAATATGCTTTTAAATCAGGAAGAAATCTTTCTTTTCTCTTTATTTATAAACATTAGTGGGGTACAAAGTAATAAGGATCTTGCTATTTCCATTGTGCAACTATTACATTGCTTTTGGCTACACTTTCATCAACTTACATAGTATGTGGTACCCTTTGATTATATGTAGCAAAACTTATATGCAATTGTGGGTTATATTCCTCTATTTTTCCCATGTATTCATAAAATTTCATCATTTAATTTGAGAATATCCTCTCCCCTTTTATCCCTCTAAATTGTTTCCCATCCCCTTCCTGCTTTCCACAATCTTCACTCCCTCCTGCAAGTCTTCTTACCCCTTCTTTCTACACTGCTTATATTTTCCCTTCTTAGCTAAGTCTGATTATATATATATATTTTTTTTTTCTTTCTTTCAGGAAGAAATCTTAATTTTCTCATTTTATGGGTTAGCAAACATTTGTCTTAGGAGATTCACTGAAGTCAAAGCTGATAGATAGCTGAGCAGTGTCTCTAGTCCAGAGTTTCCAACTTTTGGCCCAAGTTATAAACCAAAGTAATAGATCTAAGAATTCCAAAGATTGATACTTTTATTTTTCTACTTTGAGATATCACTTTTCACTGGTAGGATTAAGTGTTTTATTATTTTAGATAGGCAAAATAAACATGCGGACTGTTATATAGACCAATGGTATTTAACTAATGGCACACTAAAATAATTTCAAAAGAGTGTTAAAAGAAAATCAACGCCCAGCTAGATGTCCCTCTGACAAATTAAATCAGAATCTCTGGGGTAGGGCAACAATCATTTTTATTTAAAATTTTTTCTTGTGTGATTCATGTTTGCAGGTAGGATTTAAATGATTGATATAACAAGTTTAAAATCTACTTAAAGTGTTCAAATACTTTGTGAGTGCTTAAAAAACCATTGTTGACATTGTTCAGTTAAGTTCTTGGAGGAATCAATATTTTTATCAGCAAAATTAATCCTTCCAAATCTTTCCAAATAAGGGAACTGCAAATTGAGATTAGAATATAACTACATATTTTTCATTCCATAATTCTTAGTTCAGGCCTCAAATAGGAAATTGGAAAAACAGCAATGATTGTGATCATAATGAAGAGTTATTCTTAGACTATGTAATGATAAAATAAAGGAAATATTTATTTTCATAGTGTTGATACACACATAGAAAGAGTATTTAGTCGTTATTCAGTCAATTTCAATTTCTGGTATGTGGAAACATGTTAGTAGAGACCTGAATAATTGCATCAGAGTATCATACATGTACATTTCCAGTTCAGAAGACTACTCACTCATAGTGTGTACAGTGATGCAAAAGACTTATTAACATGATGGCCCCAAAAATGAAAATTTCCAGAATGGAAACTCTGGAGTATTTGCTGCTCCTTTATTTATAGTACTTGTTGTTGTTAGGTGCTGTCGAGTCAGTATCCTACTCATAGCGACCCTCATAGGGTTTTCAATGGCTGACTGTTTCGGGATTGCCTTGGGAGTGGATTGCTAGGTCCTTCTCCCATTTTTGCCGTGCTGGGAATCGAACTCAGAACCTCAGAGACTGCAGTGCAGCGCTCTACCAACTGAGCTAAATCCCAGCCCATTGATAGTACTTAGAGTGTTGTAATTCCCTCTATCATTTAAATGTGGATAGACTTTGCTATATATGTGGATAGTGGATGGAAATGCTGGTCCCAAATCTAGAATAAAGAATAGTAGGTATTTACCTTTAAAGTGAATTTTAGTGTTTGTTTAAATATTATTGATGTTTGGAAATGCAAAGGTGCTTCATAAATGAAACTATAGAATGGGTCCCTGAAAGTGAGGAGATTCCTGTCTTCTGTAACTTAATTTCCCACCATTTTGGCCTATATTAGGCTGCATTTTAACTTTAGACTCTGATTGTTCTCTCTTTGTATTCTCTGTCTGTTCCTTCTCACTTTCTGCTTTAGTCACACTTCATTTTAAGAGAATAGGGAGGAAATTAAGTGTTATGTTTTAAAAGACTTTTAAGTCTCCGGAGCAAGACTGGGGGAAAAGCAGTTGCATTGCTGCCTTGTGCTCAAAAGAAAAGTCCTAAAAATTTCAACAATCCTTCAGGGGGACCTATTGAAGACGAACAGCTTGAAACAAGGTTTAAAAAAACTCTCCAACTGGGCTACTCATTTATAGACACTTAAAGCTAAATGATTTTTTGTCAGGAACTAGAACCTTCCTAGTTCTTCAGAAAATAGATGATGTTGTTGTTGTTAGGTGCCATAGAGTCATGTCTGACTCATAGCAACTCTCACAGGGTTTTCAATGGCTGATTGTTTTGGGATTGCCTCGGGAGTGGTTTGCCATGTCCTTCTCCCATTTTTTCGGTGCTGGGGATAGAACCAGGACCTCAGAGTTTACAGTGACGCTCTACCAACTGAGCTAAACCCTAGCCCGAAAATAGATATTGGGTATAGCAAAAAAGCCAGCATTGTGGTAGTTCTCATTATAACATTGAGAGTTCAGAATTATCACTCTAAAAGTTGACACTATGAAATATGTCATTGAGGAAAGATGTTTTTCATGTGACTCTTTGGATTGGCAAGTTATGACAAAACTACACTTACGTTACTTGAATACATCTTTTATCTAGTTTTACATGCTTTTTGACTTGTCTAGAAAATGACATATTGAGGTTTTCATTAGCTTTAACCAGGTATGATTTTCTTATGGAAAATACCCCAGCAGGACAATAGTTTAAGGCGAATAAACCAGTGAAGCTCAGAAAGGCCACAGCCCTTTTTCAGATGGTAGAAATGAGCTGAAAGACTCATTAATCAACTGCACAGTCACAGGTGTGATGGCTTGCCCACAAACTGCCAACAGACTGTGAAAGTCACATCTGACAGGCTACATTGTCAAACTAGATCCATCCATAAACATTTTAATGCAACAAAATTCCAACTCTCTTATCTTTAAGATGTGGTTTGGAAATGACAAATTTCTTTCAAACCTCATGGGAAATGTTATTTTAGTTCATAAAACTTAAATTTTTAGAAAAAGAATCAGATTTGACATCACTTTCTTCCATAAACATTTTTATTTGTGCATATTTATCTTTTATTATTATTTTCTGTAATGCTTATTTGGGCTGGATTTTAGCTCACTTGGTAGAGTGCTGTTCCACACCCTCTGAGGACCCAGGTTCAATCCCCAACACTGCAAAAACAGAAGGATTTGGCAATCCACTTCTGAAGCAATCTTGAAACAATCAGCCATTGAAACCCTATGAGGGTCGCTATGAGTCGGGCCCAACTGAAGGGCACTTAATAAGAAGAAAAATGCTTACTTACTTTAAAAAATCCATTCTTCTGTACTATGTGAAAAGTTGGAAGATGGAATTTGCCTGTTATCAATGGCTTATTAATAAGAGACACCCAGTTTTTACATATGTATTAGCTTGAGTTATACCACTCAGAGGATGCTGTGCATAAGAAAATGTCGCCAGATATGTTTTAATAGAAGGACCATATGGTAAACTACTTTTTAAACTGAAAGTAATTGTGTGGTACAATTTAACTATATGAGTTTGGGCGTTCTCTTTCTTTTGAACTCTCTAAAGAATCAAGATTTTTTTTCTGTTTTAGTTTAGATTACAAAAATTTAATACACAAAATGTCAAGTTAAACCTTAAGTTTGACATGGAGCTTTGGCTGACATCTCACAGCAAAATTACAGTCAGTCAATTTTCAAATGAATATGCAATTTTTATTTTAGGGAGGTTTTCAGTGAAATCTGGTAAATTACATGTGATATCCTTAAACAAATTGGACATTACTACTGTAGCTCCTACAGTAACTTGTACTTTTGTTTCTTATACAAATAGTAGTTAACATATAATATTGAACATCTTAATATATTTTTCCTCATTGCAGTTTCATTTTGTTAATTTTAAAACACTGAATGGTACATTGGTGCTCATCAAGCAGAGGAAATAGAATTAAGCATAGTGTAATCATAACTGTGTAGGTTCTCCAGGAGCTAGCCCCCCAAAGATTCTTCCATTAGAAATGCAGAATCTCAAGCCCCACCCCAAGACCTGCTGAAAGAAAAATCTGCATTCCCCCAAAATACTCAAATAATTATTATGTACATTAAAGTTTGTATGGCATTGAGTTAAGGTGAATTTGGACAGATTTTTAAATTTTTTAATTTGAAGTTTTTACCTGCTATTTAAATCTCATCAAAGAAAATACCTTTATAATGAGATTTCTCACATAAACCATATCTAAACCCTGTTCAATTATCTAGTTATTTTAAGCAATATCAAATATAATGAACAGCAACTTGACAATGGAAATGAAATACCTCAATAAAACTGTTTGAGGTGAGATTTGATCTCCTAAACCTAGCTAAGTGAGCATAAAATATACAAAGACAATACTATTATGCCAAGCATTGATTTATTGAGTCAAGATATATGGTACTAATACCAGAAAAGAGCATTTAAAAAATATAAATCACATCCTTATTTATAAAAACCTTGCACAACATTTTTATATACTGTAAGGCAGGTTGATTGTGAAATACGAAAGTTTTCCATTATCTCACTTTATTTTATTCTTTAATGTTTTAATCTTGAAGATAACAAGACCATTCTTCAAATAAGCAGGACTTCACAGTGTCCATTTTGAAGTTCACAATTTGCATTAAATGCTTTCTTCCATAGTCAATTATAATTACAAAATAAGCTTAATAATGTATGTCATTTTTCTTACTTTTTTCAATTGTTCCTCTGCCCATTGGAAAAATATAAATACATCTTATTCTAAATAGACTCTGAGATGTAAAAAAAAAACAAAAATCATAATTTATACCCTTAAGGAGTAATCATACTCTTACATTCCTTTTACATTTTGTTCTTGCTAAAATACTGCTGGATTATATACAGAGAGTGCCAAAAAATGTGTATACATTTTAAGTGTTAAAATTGTAATGCTCAGTATATACCAGTAACAAAAGATGAATACAAATTATGTTTGACCTCTGCCATTACAAGAAGTACTCAAAGTCATTACCATCATAATTTAATTCAACTTAAAAATAATACATAGATAATATATCTTAAAATGTGTGTGCATTTCTGGCACCCTAGTATAATAAATTTCATAAAATACTCTGATTATGAACCTATGTTGACCTTAAGTTCATATTGGAACACTACTTTAAAGTAATTGTGGGTGAGGACATTTTCAAAACTAGAAATTAATAAAAAGTTAATTGGTGGTGTACTTGATGGTAGCTCAGTTGGTAGAATGCTGCTCTGCAGTCTTAGAGGTCCTGAGTTCAATTCCCAGCACCACAAAAATTGGAGAAGAATGTGGCAATCTACTCCTGAGGCAATCCCAAAACAATGAGCCATTGAAAACCCTATAAGGGTCACTATGAGTCAGACACAACTCGACTGCCCCTAACAACAACAACAACAAATACAATTGAACACATTGACACTTCTATAACTTTGTGTATGCCCAAAAACATCCTGGGAAGTTTTGGTAGGGAAGCATTAAACTGGTTCAGTCTTGTACAGAGGATGGATATTTGCACAGAGAGCCCACAGTAACTACTTGTATTGATTTGAAAATGGAGGATCAATAGCAATATAAGAAGAATGTAAAAGAAATAGAATGGGAAGAATGAAAATTATGTACTGAGAAGTTGCTTAATTCCTAAAAATTGTCTCCTCAGTAATCCTTATTTAACTAAATAACTTTGATGGAGAAAAGTGAAAGATTTTTGTTGTTACTGTTAGGTGCCCTCAAGTCTGGTCCAACTCGTAGCAACCCTATGTACAATAGAACGAAACACTCTCTAAATTTTGTGTGAGGCACACCATTTTTTTTTATGTTTAAGCCCATTGTTGCAGCCACTCTGTCAATCCATCTATATGAGGGTCTTCCTTTTTTTCATTGACATGCCATTCTCCCAAACATGATGTCCTTCTTCAGAGATTGGTCCCTCCTGACAACATGTCCTGAATATGTAAGATACAGTCTAGCCATCCTTGCTTCCAAGGAGCAATCTGGTTGAACTTCTAAGATGGATCTGTTGGTTCTTTTGAAGTCCATGATATACTCAATATTTGTCTCCAGCACCATAGTTCAAAAGCATCAATTCTTCTGCTGTCTCACTTATTCAATGTCCACCTTTCACAACCATACGATGTGACTGAAAATAACATGGTAAGAGTCAAGCATACCTTCATCTTCAGTGTGATGTCTTTACTTTTCAACACTTTAAAAAGGTCTTTTGCAATAGCTTTTCCCAATGCAATGTGTCTTTTGATTTCTTGACTATTGCTTCCATGGGTGCTGATTGTAGAATCAAGTAGAACAAAATCTTTGACAACCTCAATCTTTTCTCCATTTATTATGAAGTTGCTTGCTGACCCAGTGGTAAGGATTTTTGTTTTGTTGATGTTGAGACACAATCCATACTGAAGGTTGTGTTCTTTGATCTTCGTCAGTAAATGTTTCAAATCTTCTACTATTTCAGCAGAGTTGTGTCATATGCATAATGCAGGTTATTAATGAGTCTTCCTCTGACCATGATGCCACTTTCTTCTTCATAAAATCCAGCTTCTTGGATTATTTGCTCAGATTCTGAATATGACCCCATTTCTCCTTAATTTGTCATTCCCAGTGTAGTAGAACAGATGATTATCTGATTCAAAATGGCTCATGCCAATCCATTTTAGATCACTGATGCCTGGAATGTTGATGTTTATGCACTCCATTTTCCTTATTGATGATTTCTAATTTTCCTAGGTTCATAATATGTACATTCCATGTTCCAATTATTAATGGATGTTTACAGTTGTTCCTTCTCATATTAAGTCATGCCATGTCAGCAAACGGAGATCCCTGGGGCTTTACTCCTCTCCTATCATTAAGGTATACTCTACTTTGAGGCAGCAACTCTTCTCCAGTTATCTTTTGAGTCCCTTCCAACCTGTTGGGCTCATTTTCCAGCACTATATCTGATAGTATTTCCCTGCTATTCATAGAGTTTTCAATGGCTAGTTGTTTCAAGAGTGGGTTAGCGATGTCCTTCTGTCAAGTCTGTGTTAGTCTGGAAGCTCAGCTGAAATGTGTCAACCATAGGTGACTCTGCTGTTACGTAAAACAGTGGCATAACTTTCAGCATCACAGCAACACAATCCCCTACAGTATGGCAACCTGACAAACACTTGGGAGGTGAAAGGTTGGAAAGTAAATAATAAAATAATAGTAAAGGTTAAAATTTCAATTAAAAGAGAACTGTTTTAAATTTTCATTTACAGACAGTATTTTATGATCATATTAATCTTAAAACATTTGCTTCAAGAACATGTGAATGTTCTGCCAATACTTTGTTATCTATGAACATCAATGCATAACTTTTAGCAATTATTCCCTGGCTGACAAAGACTGGAAGAAAGAGCTGGCACATCATATTCTCATTTTCAGATGAAATATATAACTGAATGAGCTTTATTTTCATGGAAAAATATATAAAAGATGCCATCTTTGGAATCATTGAAAAGTATGACTTGAAGTAAGTCTAACGGCAATGTATCTTTTGTCTAAGTTATTAGTGGCTAATAATTTTCTGTTATGATTTAACTTATATATCACCCCAAATAATATGGAAATGTTTCCTTTAATGTTATATAAAAACTCTGAGAACCACATTTAAATAAATCTAGTTCCCTACCAGTAAAGTGTTAATGAAATCAACAAAAAAAAACTTACAATGATTTCTAGCGCCACAATCACATAGGTAATTTAACTGTAGATTTGGATAAATCTAGAAGCATTTATATAGATTTACATAAATCTAGAAGCATTTATATAATATACAGTTAAACCTCTGTAAATGGCATGTAGAAAATCAAAGACTCTCCCTGTCTTTTGGATACAAAGGGAATCTTTAAAACGTTAGGTGGAAGCAATTTTTAAAAGGTAAATTTTCTTTAATCATTATTCTAATAAAAGCTTTTTGAAAATATTTGACTCCTTTTTCATGACTTTACTGTCTTGGTGCTCTTTTAAAATATAGTATTTGACATCACTTTAGACCCTTAAAGCCAAGTTAATGATCCAATCTGCTTGTTATTTAATTTTACCAATTAAAATGGAGAATGGACTATAACTTCTCTCAAATAACTTAATTTAGGGCAGTTTTAACTTGATCTGTATCCTGCAGGTGGTTTTCACACCAGAATATTCCAACTATCCAATGATAACAGATTTAAACATGTGAAGACTTTTTTTTTCTAAGTGGAAGAAAATAAATCCTAATATATTGAGAGCATGTTTTATTTGTTTGGCAATACATTGTATATTTTTTGCATAGACTTTTAATACTTAAAATGTTGTTGTTGTTATTGTTGTTGTTGTTAGATGCCATTGAGTTGGGTCTGACTCATAGCAACCCTCATAGGATTTTCTATGGCTGATTCTTTTGGGATTGCTTCAGGAGTGGATTGCCATATCATTATCCCATTTCTGTGCCACTGGGTCCTCAGAGAACATGGAGTAGCACTCTACCAACTGAGCTAACCCCCAGCCCATCTTAAAATTATACTGTCCTATAAAACTTTACCATATTCTCATTTATAAAGATTGGAAATAGATTCAAAGAAAGTAAGAATTTTCAATGTCATATGGCTTCCACATGGCCAAACTGGGATTTAAGTTCAAGGCTAGCAGTGGCCCCAAAACCCATATCCTTTTCATTGTAGAGTGCTAGCAAAATATGTTGTAATGGCATGTGGTGTAGATATTTCATTTACTATCAATATGCACGCAACACACTTATGTTATTTGTACAAGTCTTATTGCATAATACAACAGATAATGACACAAAACATAAATGTGACACTTTATGAAGAATCATAAAGCGAATAATCCTTGAACCACCACTGATAACCCAAACCCAGGAATGGAACATTGTTGACTTCCTTGGAGCTCCTCTTCACCCTTCCAAACACCAAATACCACTCTCTCCTTTTCCCTGTGAGATAACCACTATCTTTACCTCCACACTATAATGTAGATACTTCTTTCGTGTAGTAAAATATACACAACATAAACATTACCATTCAACTGTTTTTAAGGGTAAAGATCAGTGGCACTAAGTACTTTCACATTTTCATAAAATCATTGCTACCAGCCAGCTCTAGAATTTTTCATCTTCCTACACTGATACTCTGAATCCATTAAACAATAACACACTCTTATCTTCTCCCAATACTTGACAACCACCCTTCTACTTTTTGTTGCTATGAATTAAACTACTCTATCTCGTATAGTGGGCTGGGATTTGGCTCAGTGGGTAGAGCGCTGTGCTGCAGTCTCTGAGGTCCCAAGTTCAATTCCCAGCACCGCAAAAATGGGAGCAGGGCCTGGCAATCCACTCCCAAGGCAATCCTGGAACAGTCAGCCATTGAAAACCCTATGAGGGTCGCTATGAGTCAGATACCGACTCCACGGCACCTAACAACAACATCTCGTATAGTGGAACCATACAATATTTATCCTTTTGTGACTAGCTTATTTCACTCAGCATAATGTCTGTCAATGCATCCATGTTGTAGCATGCATCAGAATTTCCTCCCTTTTAAAGGCCAAACAATTTTCCATTGTAATGTGTCTACCACATTTTGTTTATCCATGTATCTACCAGTGTAAAACTTGTACAACTTGGATTTCTTCTGCCTTTCTCCTTTTTTCAATAATAGTACCATCAGAATGGATGTGCAAATATCTATTCCATTCCCTGTTTTCAGCCCTTTGGAGTATGTACACAGGAGTGGAATTCCTAAATCATATGCTTATTTTTTTTGAAGAATTGCCATATTGCTTTTCACAGCAGTCAGACTATTTTATATTCCCATCAGCAATGCACCAGTGTTCTAATTCCCTCATATCCTTTCCAACAATTGTTATTTCCTGTGTTTTTATAGACTTGGTCTTTTTGAAAACTATGTAAACAAAATCATATTTTCATTTTCATTTTGTCTTCTTTTGATTCATCGAATTGAGTACAGTTGCAGTTGTACATTTTTGTTATTGTATAGCATTCCATTGTATGACTATATCCAGTTTATTATCCATCCCAAAGTTGATGAGCATTTGGATTCTTTCTTGTTCTTACTATGAATAGTATTGCTGGAAATATTCATGTATGTGAATCTTGGTGTATGTGTGGAAAATATGTCTTGTATATACCTAGAATTAGAACAGTTGGGTCATAGAGTATGTATATGTTCAACTTCAGCTTGTGCCAAGCTATTTTCCAAAATTTACAACTCTACACCAGAAGTATATATTTCTTCTCATTGCATCATATCCTCACTAATACCAATGTGGAGTCCTCCATCCTGATACACACACACACACATATATATATACGGCGATATATGACACATTTAATATATGGCGATATCGCCATATATTAAATGTTTTTCATAATATTAAACATGTTTTTCATATAATTTTAAGCATTTAGATAGCCTCTTTGGTGAAATGACTTTAAGAGTTCTGTTTATTTTTCTATTGATTTCTTGGTCTTTATGAATTCACATGATGGATGGATGGATGGATAGATGAATGGATAGATCGATAGATCATACAGAACATCTGTTGCAAATGTCTTCTTTTACTCCTTGGCTTACCTTTTCACTTGCCTAATGCTGTCTTATAATAAATTTGTTGTTATTGTTAGGGGGCATGGAGTCAGTGTCCAACTCATAGCAACCCTACATACAATAGGCAAAACACTATTGTTAGTGCTTCTATGCTATTCATAGGATTTTGAATGGCTAATTTTTTTGGGGGGAGCGGGTTGCCAGGTCCTTCCCTGAAGCCTACAGTACCTGGTGTTCCTAGGTGGTGTCCCATCCAAGTACTAACCAGGCCCAAACTTGCTTAGCTTCCGAGATCTGATGGGATTGGATGCGACAGTGGTACTGCTACAGACTTATAGTAAATAGAAGTTTTTAATTTTTTAATGTAGTAAAGAATTATAAAACAATTTTCCTTTTCTGGACAGTGGCTCTTTTGTCCACTTAAATAAATCCTTTTCTCTCCTAAAGATATGAATTTATTAAAATTAGATGTCAATATATTCAAGCGGGGGCTGCTGAGAATGTGATTGAATTTGCTTCTTATCTATATATGAATTTGGAGATAGTTTATATCTTAAGTCTTCTAATCTGTGAATGTGGCATATTTCTCCATGGGTCTTTCATTCAATTTTTTGTTACAATTCTAATTGCTTTTGGTATGGGTATCTTGTTCATTTTACATTAGAATTTACTGTTAAGTATTTGATATATTTGATGTTATTGTAAATGGCACATATTTAAAAGTTTTAATTTTCTTTGTGTTAGTATATGAAAATAAAAAGTTTATTGTATCCAACAACTTTACTAAAATCATATTCTAATAATGTTATCTGAAAATTTTGACATTTCCTATTAAAATAATTATATAATTGCAAACAGTGATATCTTAATTTCTTCATTTTCAGTTATAACAGACTTTTAAAATAAGATTTTTCTTACCTTATTGTCTTGGTTAAGATCTCAAATATAACAATGAGTTGGCATGATCATAGTAAGCATCCCACTTCCATTCCTAATCTCAATAGGGAAAGCCTACCTGAGAATCCTCCTGAAATCCTGTAAATAATGAAACTTTTGGGTAAATGGCTTTTTATAATGTATGCTTCCTTGACAATTGTATGGTATATGGATAGATTAAGTTTTGTCTACAATTTTTCTAAATTCTTACTTTCTTTAGTGATATCTCAAAGTTCTAGTTAGCTTCTGAAAATGTAAGCTTTCTGAAAAGCAAAATTCTAGAAATTTGATCCTCTGAATTTCACACTTATCACCTGATGTTTTCATCATGACCTCCAAATCTGAGATGACTCTTTATTGTATAGCTTGGCATAGTATAATATATATGTTGTTGTTGTTGTTGTCAGGTGCCGTCGAGTCGGTATCCGACTCATAGCTACCCTCTGTACAACAGGGGAAACACTATCGTCAGTGCTTCTCTGCTGTTCACAGGGTTTTCAATGGCAGATTGATTTTTTGGAGGGGGTTGCCAAGTCCTTCTCCCAAAATATATATGTTAGTATAGTGTATATTTGTTAGTGAAATATCTGATTATTCTTGATTATTAAAATAAGCAATTAAAACTGTCATTTTTGGCTTTATGTAACAGTAGAAATAACTATATGAAATAAATACCTTATTTTACTATATTGAAAAAAGCAAAAACAGATACTTTTTATTGACCTCTTTCCACCTCTCTTAAGATGTTTCTGGGAGCCAAAAACAAGCAACAGTAGCTAAACTCATAACTGACATGGTAGATGTTATCTGGGAAAAGACACATATAAAGATACCTGCAAGAACATGCTAACACATTTTCAGTTCCACTCTTCTGTTAATGACCATACTCTTCCTTTAGCTAATATCTACCACTCAGCCTTCTATCCTACCTAGATCCTTCTTGTTGTTGTTGTAGGTGCTGTCAAGTCGGGTCCTTCTTAATTTTGGCAAATGACCACTGCTGGGATTCAGATTCATTAAAATCCAATAAGTGTACTTGATGATGATGGTGGTAGTGGTGGTAGTGATGGATGATGATAGAGTAGCTAATGGTGGTGATGATGCTGGAATAGTCACTTTTCAGAATCTTTGAATAGATATACTTTTCTGAGGTAAAGTAGAAATTGTGCTGGTCTCATTGGTCATCTACTTCATAAGATGGAGAATTTTAGCAAGAGTTTACATAGAAATTTTAAACAGGCTCTCTTTAAAACTGAAAAGTGGATCATATTCTCATTTTTAACTCACATGATATGTGAATAGAAACATTTTTACAGATTTCTCTGGAAATTTACCTCTTATCTTTAATGATTAAAATAATGTTTTCTATTTTCATTATAAGCAGATATTTCTGTTTGAAACTTTTACTTTTTCAAGCTGAATGTTGTAAGTAAGCTTCCCCTCAACAACACAAAGAAACATCTTTGAGAGAAAGAACATCACACTAAAATTGTCGTGGGTTCCATCAGTGATTTTATGCTTGGAAAGAATGGAAAGTAAATATGTAGATCTATGCAAACTGTGTTCTTTCCCTTAATTAATATATCTCAAGCTTCTACCATTACGATGCTGTAGAGTACATTGGTGAATAATTGTACAATTTTAATTTTGCAAAATAAAACTTTTGTTACATTTCACTTTTTCTCTGATGTAACCTGATTCCATTAAGGAGCTTAGCTGTTGTTTACACTTGATACTCCAAGTTAGGCAGGTATAGCACTATGTGCCTTTTGGAGTCGCTAAAGGTCAGTAACATGTATGTGTCACAACCTTTTTCACATAATGTCAGAGTAATTAATATATTACATTTCAGTGCAACAATACCACATTAGTCTTAGTAACTTAATCATTCAGACTGTTTTATTGACTTCTACCATGAACTTAAAATGACACAAGAGAAGTACACTCAGGTTCCCTGAATTGTGAATAATATAAAATGCATATGAATGCTTATATGAACATTTTTATTGGTAGACCAAAATTTGTCTTTAACCATTTTGTATAAATAACAGCTAGAAAAAACATTGAAATATAGGCTAAGAATATATCAAGTGTTAATATCATATGTTAATTAAACCAAAGATATATTTATGATATTGAGGAAAATCTCAATAGTATTTTTCGGTGCACATAGGCAAACTCCTAGGCATTCTTTAAAAATTCATTCTTTAGGCTAGACATGGTGGTGCATGCCTATAATCCCAGTGACTCAGGAGGCAGAGGGAGGGGGGTCTTGACTTCAAGGCCAGAAGCAGCATGGATGACTTAGCAAGATTCTGATTCAAAATAAAAAGTGAAAAATGAGTTGGGAGTGCAGCCCAGTTGTAGAGCACTTGCAAGGTATGTGCAAGGCCCTGGGTTGAATCCCTAAGTACTGCAAAAATAAAATACAATTAAATCAAATTAATTTTTTTTAAAAAAATGCATTCATTTAAGAGAAATGCCTTTTTTTTTTTTTTTTTTTCTGGTGGTACTTGGAGGTTGAACCCAGGGTCTCATGCTTGCATGCTTTGCAAGTGCTGGACCACTGAGTTGCACACCCAGCCCTTTTTTTTTTTTTCTTCTTTTTTTTTACTTTTTTGAGACAGGGTCTCACTAAATTACACAATTGCCTCTGGTCTGGAACTTGTGATCCTCCTGTCTCTGCCTCCCCAAGTTGCTGAAATTACAGATGTGTGCCATCATGACCTGCTTGAAAAATGCTTTTCTTAAGAAATAACCAGAGAAACTAACATTGGTACCTTCAGATTTCACTGATAAAATGGATTCATTCAAAGCTTCTTTTTAAATTTTGTAAGGTTCATTTCATAATTATAAATAAATAGTTGACCCACTTTTTAAAGATGAGAATAAGTTTTGTTCTGCTCCAAAAATTGCACTACCATGCTAAATGAGTTTCAGTATGTTCCCATAATTTCATAAAGTTTAAGTTTGAATATAAGAAATCTTAGGCCAAACCAATTGAACTTGTATATAATTTTAACTGTATTACAAATGTATTTGCAAATAAGTCCATGGAGTTGGAGACTATGTCTTTCTCACACTCATCTCCTGAGTCCCTGGTGAGACATCAGGATTGGTGTTGATGGAGAAAAAATGTGTGTTGAATAAATGCATGAGAAGAAGCATTTAGAACAAAAATGCATTGATGGCATAGGAAATAAGATATAAGATATTCGATATGATTAACCTTTAGCTCTTAAAAACTACATTTCTGCATTTTGATCTTTAAGAAATTACAGCCCCATAACAATGAGAAAAAAACTGCTTTCTTTTTTTAAAAAAATTTTTAATTGACAGTAGTGTATATTTTGCAGGACACTTTGATGCTTTTATCTATGTAGACATTATAGAAATAGTCAATCACCAAATTAATACATCCATAACCTGACCAATTTATCATTTTTTGTGTAGTAAGAATTTAAAATATATATTTTAGCAATTTTGAATATACATTATTATTAACTGTGATCACCATACGGTGCAGATCAATTACTAAAACTTATTCCTCCAATCTAACTGAAACTTTGTACCCTTTGTTAAGTATCTTCCTTTCCCCCATTCCCCCACCCCTCCCTCTTTCCCAAGCCTTTGGTAACCACCATTCTATTCTCAACTTTTATGAGGTCAACCTTTTTAGATTCTGCATACAAGTGAAATCATGTAGCATTTGTCTTTCTATGTCTGGCTTATTTCACTTAGCAAAATGGTCCTCCAGTTCCAGACAGGTTATTACAAATGATAGATTGCCTTCCTTTTAAAATCTATATAGTATTCTCTCTCTCTCTCTCTCTCTCTCTCTCTCTCTCTCTGTGTGTGTGTGTGTGTGTGTGTGTGTGTGTACATACCCCTCATTTTCTTTATTCATCCACTGGTGGACACTGAAGATGCTTCCATATCTAGGCTATTATGAATAGTACTGAAACAAAGATGGTTGTGCTGATAATCTCTTTAACATCCCAATTTCATTTCCTTTGGCTATATACCCAGGAGTGAGATTGCTCAATCACAAGGTAGTTCTATTTGTAGTTTTTTTAGGAACCTCCATGCTAGTTCTGTAATAGCTGTGCTAATTTATATTCCCACCAACAATATAAGAGGATTCCCTTTTCTCCACATTATCACCAACACTTGTTACCATTTATCTTTATGATAATAGCTCTTCTATCCATGCCTGAGATGATACCTCATTGTGGTTTTGATTAGCACTTTCCTGATGATTAGAGATGTTGAGCACTTTTTCATGAATCTATTGTGATTTGTGTCTCTTCTTTTGAGAAGTGTCTGTTCAGATCATCTGCCTATTTTCAATTGGATTGTTTTTTTGCCATTGAGTTGTTTGAATTCCTTATATACTTTGGATATTAGCCCCTTATCAGAAGTATAGTTTGGAAATATGAGAAAGCTGCTTTCAATTAACTATTAAAATCTTAGTAAGTTACAACTAGCAATGATGTAAAAATCTCTCTCTAGTTTTTAGCAACTTAGCATACTAAAAATCACTCAGGGAAGTATATTTGTAGGACTTAAGGTGTTTTGGTTATCAGAGGCACTGCTAAGATGGCTACTCCATTTGACTGTCTACTATTACCCTCTCATTATTAGAATTCCCTAGCTTTCCCTAGATGATGATGTTAAGTTGCAGAGTTTAGAAGGAATTGTTACATATCTATATCTATATCTATAAATGATTTGTTTTACAGGATGGTATAAAACAAGTTCAGCTTCAATAGTACTTTTATGAAAAAGCATTATTATTGTTAAGAAATAAGAAATGCACAAAAATATGATTATAAATATATGGCAAGTTATATGATTTGATATCTTTACACATAAGATAACAATGTGACAATTTGAATGACATTTATTTAATACTTTTTTAAAAATGGACGCAGTGGCAAACACCTATAATTGCAGCAACTCAGGAGAGTGAGGAAAGCGGGTTGCAAGTTCAAGGCCAGACGCAGCCTGCATAATTTAGCAAGACCCTGTCTCAAAATAAAAAATAAAAACTGGACTAGTAGTGTTGCCTTGTGGCAGAGCACTTGCAAAGTATGTGCGAAGTCCTGGGTTCAACCTCTTCCTCCCAAATTGCTGGATTACAGGCAAACACCACTGTGCCTGGCCTAAAAATCCAAATTCTAAACCTGGTCTGCAAGCTCCTACATGAACGTCCCTTCACTTAGCTCCAGTTTCATCTCAGCCTTCATTCACTCTGCTTATTATGCCCCCACCTGTCATGGCCTTCCAGTTCTGGAAACTGTCTAGTCTCTTTCCCACTTTGGGGCCTGTGTCTGTATCTGGTATCTAGAATAGTCTTCATGTACTCCAATCTTCCTCATTAAATTCCAGTCAGCTTTAATGACAATTCAATACTAAATTAAAACCTGTGTAGTAAAAACTGACTCATCTCCAAATTTAAATCCAACACTACATATTATAGGACTAACTTGATAAGCCCTTCAAAAATGTCAAAGAATAATAAGCAACAGAGAATGAAGATACTCAGAAATGGAGATTATTCTACAGGTGATCAGGCAGACTAAGGAAAGTAACAATAAAATATTTATTTGAATAAAAATTTGAAAAGCTAGCCAGGCACGGTGGTGCACACCTGTAATCCCAGCAGCTTGGGAGACGGAGGCAGGAGGATCACAAGTTCAAGACCAGAGGCAGTCTGTGTAATTTAGGGAGACCCTGTCTCAAAAAAAGTAAAAAAATGGGCTAGAGGTGGCAGCTCAGTGGTACAGCACTTGCAAAGCATGCAAGCATGAGGCCCTAGGTTCAACCCCCAGTACCACAAAAAAAAAAAAAAAAAAAAAAAATTTAAAAGCTGAAGAAAGATCTGAGCTGAGAAATTAAAAGATTCACACAAGTTCCAATCAAAAATTACAGGATTAAACCCATACCAACAATTTTATCTTTAAAACAATTTTATTAAGGTCAAATTTGTATGCCATAAATTTCAGGAATGCAAGTGTACAGTCTCATGAGATTTTCTACACATACAGAGTTTCTTTTACACTAAAATGTTTCCACATACCAGTTTTCAGTCACACTTGGTATCCAGCCTGAGCCCTCAGGAATGATTGATCTAATTTCTTTGTCTAGAATTTTTCTTTCTCTGGACATTTCATATAAACAGAATCATCCAGCATCCATATTGTAGTTTTACTATCCAATAATGCTTTTGAGGTACATATGTCAATATAACTGGTTTATTGTAAGTGATGAATATTATTCAATCTTTTTAAACTTATCTATATTTAATGGCCTAGCATATGACCTATCACAAAGAAGTTCCATGTGTGCTTGAAGGGAATGTGGATTCTATTGCCATTAGGTGCTTGCTTCTGTTAATTTAAATTCCATCAAGTTAATTGATAATGTTGAAGTATTCTATATACTTGCTGCTTTTCTGTCAAGCTCTATTAGTTATTAAGAATTAGTTATCCAAGTTTCCAATAATTATCCTTTTGCTCTTTATTTCTGTTAGTTTTTGTTCATGTATTCTAGGGTCTTATTTTTAAGTGAATGTACATTTAAAATTGTTATAATTGTTATAACTTCATGAGGAATTGACTCTTACCATAATAAAATGTCTTTATTTCAAAGGCCTATCTTTTTTAATTTTTTTTCTCACAATTGTATAGCCATTCCAACTCTCCTATAAGTTACATATACATGATAATCTTTCCCCATCTTTTTACTTTCAGTCTATGTGTGTCTTTGCAACTAAATCTTGTCTTTTGTGAACAGCACCTTGTTGGTTCTTATTGCTGTTGTTGGGCCAGTCTGATAATATGTTCCTTTTGTTTGGAGTGTTCATTCAATTAGCATTGATTGTAACTACTTTTTTGGTTAGATTTACATCTATTTTGATACTTTCTATGTCTCTCATATTTTTTATTGCTTTGTTCTATTACTGTCTTCTGTTACATTTTTTAGCATAACATTAAACATAGTTCCTCAATTAAGTTTTTACTATTTTTGAGTTATTTTCTTAGTGGTTACTCCAAGTATTAAAATATACATTTTTTCAATTTTATTTCAGATTAATAGGAACTTAATTTTGGGAAAATATAGAAACTTTGGCTCTGTACTGCTCCATTATGTCCTTCCTCCTGTTTTGTGCTATCATTGTCATAAGTATGCAATCTTTATATGTTTTAAACACAATGATACAGTTTGAATTACCACTTTATGGAATCATATACCTCCAAAAAGTTGAGAAGAAAATAATTGAAATATGTTTATTCATTCTTTTATATTTCTCAATATATTAATCTTTTCTGATGCTCCTTATTTCATCTTGTAGACTCTAGTTACTATCTAGTATCGTTTCTATTCTACATGAAAGACTACTTTTAATATTTTCTGTGAGCAGGTTATAGCAACAAGTTCTCTATATTGATATGGAAATGACCTTATTTTGCATTAATTTTTGAAGGATAATTTTCCTGCATATACAATTCTTGGTTCATAGTTTTATTTCAGCCTTTTTTTTTTTTTATGGTACTGGGGGTTGAACCCAGGGCCTTGCGCTTCCATGCTCTGCAAGTGCTGGACCACTGAGCTGCACCCCAGCCCAATTGTTTTTTACTTTTTTGAGACAGGGTCTTGCTAAGTTACGCAGACTGCCTCTGGTCTCAAACTTGCGATCCTCCTGCCTCCACCTCCCCAGGCACTGGGATTACAGGCGTGCCCCACTGCGCCTGGCGCTTATTTCAGCCTTTTGAACATATCATTTTACTTCCTTTTGGCCTGTATTATTTCTGATGTAAAGTCAGTCATAATCATGTTATTGTTTTACTATATATATAAAGAGCCACTTTTTTTGTCTTTCAGGTTTTTCTCTTTGACATTCAATTGTTTGATTGTGTTGTGTCTAGGAGAGAATCTTGCAATGAAACACTTTTTTTCAACAAATTTGGGAAGTCTTTGGATATTAATTCTGCAAACATTTTGATGCTCCTCTCCTTCTCTCTCTCCCCGCCCCTCTCTCTCTCTCTCTCTCTTTCTCTCTCTCTTTAACAAGTTTATTGACCCTTTGAAAGAATCATGATTTTCTCTGTTTTTTTTTTCTGTTTTCAATTTTATTGATTTCTGCTCATAAAATTTTTATCATTTCCTTCATTTTGCTGTGCTTTTCACTTTCTTGTAGTGGAATCTTAGATGACTGGTTTGAGACCTTTTATCTTTTCAGCTTCAAGCATTTAAGGCTATAAATTTCCCTTTAACTGTTTTAGTTTCATCTTGCAAATTTTGATATGCTATATTTTCATTTTATTTTGCTAAAAACATTTTCAGTTGCCTTTGAGACTTCCTCTCAGTGATAGGTTATTCACATTTCAAATTACTGAATATTTATAGCAGTTTTCCAGATATCCTTATTGCTAATTTCTACTTCAATTTTGTCTTGGTAAAAGAATACATATTGCATGATTTAAATTCTTTTAAATATCTTAAATTTTGGTTATTTTGGTCTAAAATATGGCCTGTTTTGGCAGATGTTACCAGTACACTTGAATGTTTTCTGCTATTGTTGGGTGGCTTGTTCCAAGCTATGTCATGTCAGTTGATGTTTTTCAACTCTTCTGTATCCTTGTTGATTTTGTGACAACTCAGTCTATGCCTTTTTATCCTTTTAGTTGTACCATATTTTGCTTCATGTGTTTTAGATCTCACTTGTTAACAGTATTCACACTTAGGATTGTTGGATTTGTTGTTTCTCCCTAGTGAGTTGACCCTCTTATGATTATGTAATGTCTCTTTTTAGTCCCTTCCTCTATCTTCAAAGCATGTCACTTCCATCTCTGTTTCATTACTGTGCCTCCTGCTCACTGATATACTGCACCCCCTTTATATGAACTTTTATGATTACCTCAGGCCCACTTAGATAATCCAGGATAATGTTCTCATCTCTGAATCCTTAGCTTGATCTTATCTGTGAAATTCCTTCTGCCATATAAGGTATTAACAGGATCTTAGAGTTAGGACATGGCCATCTTGGGGATCATTGTTCAGCCCACCACAATTTCAAGTTTACTAATTCTTTAGTCTGTGATCTCTGTTCTTCTGTGGAGCTATTCCTGTGAAGTTTTTGTGGCCAATAATGTATTTATCTGCTGCGAATGTTGGCCTTTCCAATTATTTTGAAAGTGCTTTTTACTTTATGTGTTTTTCCTTCATGTGTTATTGTTGTTGTTAGGTGCCATCGAGTCAGAGTCCAACTCTTAGTGACCCTGCATACAACAGGTAATACACTGTTGTTAGTGCTTCTCTGCTATTCGTAGAGTTTTCAATGGTAGATTGTTCTTTGGGAGTGGGTTGTCAGGTCCTTCCCCCAAGCCTACAGCACCTGGTGTTCCTAGCTGGTCTCCCATCCAAGTACTAACTAGGCCTGACCCTGCTGATGGGATCGGATGCCACAGTGGTATAGCTACAGCTATTATAATAGCTACCAGCTATTATAATAAAGTTATTATAATAGCTATTAGCTATTATAATAGCTGACTATTCAAAATCTCTACACTTTTGTGGTTTTCTGCTCTCTCTCTCTCTTTCTCTCTCTCTCTTCCTCTCTCCCCTCCCTCTCTCTCTCTCTCTCTCACCAGTGGTAGTCTTCCATCTGCATTGCCATGGTGACAGCAGAATGAACACCTGAGACCCAGAGAAGAAACCTGTCCCTGTCAATAGAGGAACAAGGAAAAGAGCTGCAGCTCTACAAGAACAGCAGGTGAATGCCTGCTCCCTCTCCTGTTTCTTGCCATTTCGTCCTAAGGGCAGTGCAGGGAATACAAAGCTACTTGATGGACAGTGAGGGTGGCTTAAACTCTGAGAGAATTCAGGTTTTCTGGTGAATTGTTGTTAGGTGCTGCTGAGTCGGGTCCGACTCATATCAACCCTATGTATAACAGAACAAAACAGTACCTGACACCGTGCCATAGCTGGCACTATGTCAGTACTTCTCTGCTATTCATAGGATTTTCAATGGCAAATAATTTTGGGATTGTTTTCTGAGAGTGAGTTGCCAGCTCCTACTCCATTTTTGCAGTGATGGGGATCAAACCCAGGGCCTTAGAACATGCAGAGCAGCACTCTACCAACTGAGCTAAGCCCCAGCTCCTTTCTGGTCTGAGGAACAGGAAAATGAGAGCCTGGAAACCAGAGGGTATGGGGAAAATCCCAAGAGAAGAGAGCAGAAGGAGATCCCTAATTTTGTGTATGAATCAATGGATTTTCTCCCAGGGCCTTCGGTGCTCTTGCTGCCTCCACTGTGGCAATGCAGATGGGAGATTAGAGCTGGCCACAGGACTGAGGGGGAAAAAGTTTTAAAAGTTTAAAAAATTAAAAATAAGAGGGAGTTCATACTGTGTAGCTCACAACCACACACACACACACACACACACACACACACACACACACACACACCCTATCCTCTGGCCACAAGAACGGCTTCTTTATAAGCTTTTGCTGACTGTACCTTTTACAGAGGTCCTGATTCAACCATATGCACAATCAAAAAGAATGGGATGGGAGATAAGAAATTCACAGCCGCTAGACTGATTGTTATTCAAGTTTTTACTTCTTTCCCTAATCTGCTGCTGTTACTTACTTTTTGTGGTCTTTGAGAAAGTTTTTGTTTGGTTCGGTTTGCTTTTTGTCTTATTTTGTTTTGGCCTAGTGTTCTTAGTTGTGTCAGTGTAAAAAGAAATCAGCTGCAGTAGCCTTAGACCATTTTCCCTAACCCAAAACTCAACCTTAAAAAATATACGTTTTAAAATTATGTCGACACTGTCAACAAAGAATTCTATCTGCTGCTAGTATCAAGTGGAGTTTGACTGAGCTTCACTTAGTGAACTCTAGCTTTTGAAGTAAAATGATCACAATGTGACCATTTCTTCAATGATATCCAAAGTTCATTAATTCAACATATATTTATTGCATGCCTGATATATATATCAAAGCTGTTTAAGGCCCTAGATATATAATAGCAGAAGTTCCTGTATTTCATGGTATATGACTCATAGCACAGAAAGTCATTGTTTGAAATCAGTTTCTTTAATCAAAATCATTATTGCATTGAAACAACAAAACCCAACCTATTTATATCACATTATCTCCTTAGTCTATGGAATTTGTTTAATCATATTTTATTCAGTTCCTCAAAATTCTTTGCTTTTTGTGTTGCCAGGCCTTTCCTCTTATAATACCTTATGCTTGGTGCTCTCTTACTCTTCACAAACCCCTTCTGGCTCTTTCAAAGAGCTAAATTCCATGCATTCTCTTGGTCTCAGCTTAAGCATCACTCTCTATGGGAATCATTCATTTACTTTTGATTAGTTAAGTCTGCAGTATACCCCAGTTACCCACAATGAATGGCAATTCAGAAGCTTTCTGCAAGCAGAGATAAGGCCTGGGAGCAGAGGAATGAAGTACTGTAGAAGAACTGAGGAAAGGCCCAGAGTGGCAGAAATAAAACATGTAGAGTGGAGAGCAGTCCTCCATGAGGTCATGGAAGGAAGCAGCCCCAGGCTGTGAAGTGCTTTACAGTTTTGGAAACCTAAATGAAGAATGCTTTATGTGGGTGTGCATGGGTCAGGAGACCAATATGATCGGATTTGCATTTGATTACTTGTTACCATACTGAAGAAATGTTGGATACTTCCAACTTTTAAAAAGTGTAGTGTAAAAACCAAAAGTCACAAATAGAGGAAAAAGTAAGATCCCCTCTCATGTCCTCCAGCCACATTGTTTTGCCTCTTAAGTAGTTTTCTGATATTAGTTCTTCTAATGGCTACACTGTATAACTTTGTATAACACACATGTATTTCTTTGGTCTTATCTATTGATTCCCCATGATGAACATTGATTAAATTAGTATCTAACTTCCTCCCACTTTTCATCTCTACACTCTCTCTACTTCACCATTTCATTCTTTTTTGTTTGTTTGTTTGTTTGTTTTTTGGTATTTATTTATTTATTGCTTTTTTTGAGGCAGGATCACATAGCCCAGATAGGCTTGGAACTCACCATGAAGCCCAAGCTGGCCTAGAACTCACAATCCCCTTGCCTCCACCTCTGGAATGCTGGGATTGTAGGCAGCACCACCATACCCAGTTCACTACCTAATTTTAGATGACTAAATATTTAACTTGATTTTTTTATCATTTACATTTATAACTTCACATATGCTTACATTTAATTAACTAGTTTTTGACCTTTCATATAGAAGATAAGCCTGCAGCTGTAGCCCTGTGGCATCTGATCCTCTCAGATCTTGGAAGCTCAGCAGGGTTGTGCCTGGTTAGTACTTGGATGGGAGACCACCTGGGAGCACCAGGTACTGTAGGCTTGGAGATGGACCCCACAACCCACTCCCAAAAAGCAATCAGCCATTGAAAACCCTACAAACAGCAGTGAGGCACCGACTATAGTGTTTCGCCTGTTGTATGTAGGGTGGCTATGAATCGGATACTGACTTGATGGCACTTAACAACAACACAACATAGAAGATAGAGAAATTAATGTACCCACCAGAAGATCAACCTTTTTTTCCTCCTTTCTTGTTTAAAAACTGTTTTGTTTTATTTGTAAATTGGGCTTTTTTAAAAAAAATTACATTTTATTCCTTAACCACAATTCTCATGGTTATTTTAATCTTAGTTCTATATTTAAATGGGTTCAATTCTTATTGTTCTTTTACCATGGTTTCTCCATTTATCTGTTAGCTAAAGTTCAGGTTTTAGTAGTTTATTTAATGCTACTTGTCTTCTTTGAATACTATATATTTAGATTTTTACCTGTTGATTTTTTTTTTTTTTCTTTTCTTTAATGTAGGGCCACACTGTCTAGCTGAGGCTGGCTTCAAACTCATTGATTTACCCTCTTTCAACCTCCTATGTTCTGGGCTTACAGTTGTGTTCGACCATCCCTGGGCATGCCTGGCGTATCTGTTGCTTTTATACTAGAATAACAGATTGAGTGCTTATACAGTGGTTGGTAATGTTTTGATTCCCAGAAGACTTTGTAGCCATAGTTCCCTTGTTTCCATAAATAGCTCTAGAATCAGATTAGTTTTCCTCCTTTGGTAACTGGATATTTTAACCTAAAAGGCCAAAAATTATTTTGTCTTTGAAGATCAGTTATCTCACCAGCATATGTTTTAGTTTTTATTCTGTATCAGTTTTGCTAAGGTAATGCTATGTCCTTTTAATCTACATATTCAAGTCTTACATTATTTCTGGAAAGTTTTCTTAAATTATATCTTTGGATACTTTTTGCATTACATCTGTTTGATTATTTTCTTTAGTAACACCAATTATGCTTATATTGGATCTTCTTCAGTGTCTTCAATACCTAATATCTTTTATCTTTAGCTGTTTATTTATATTTTATTTTCTCGGTTTTCTTAGTCCTTCTGTATCTGTTCTTCTTTTTGCTGATTCCAGCATGACCTTCAGAAGACAGAATAACTTTAATGAATACTTAGATAATGTGGCAAAGTTTTTATTTTTTGTATTGGGAGCTGAAGGCAGGACATATTTTTGACAATTCTTTGTGTGGACCCTGAAAGTTTCACAGTTTTTGTCATAACATCCTACAAATCTGTTTCTGAAAAACGAACCCAAGGAAACAATAAGATATATTTTAGAATTATAACTTTGTTCCCTATATTTGTATGTGCAGTCATATTTGAAACATTTATAGTTTAATATCTAATTATATATACTGGGATTGTATATTTGCTATTATCCTGAATCAAAATTATTGCTTCAACATTTGAAAAGATATTATTTTAAAGATATGCCTATGGTCATTTTTTCTAGCTTTCATTATAATGTTTATTATATTATTCCAAGGGCATTTGGA